>MQTX01000083.1:1532624-1546482 GCA_009735665.1 Angiostrongylus cantonensis | reverse complement strand
TTATTAGCCGATAATAAATATTATTATCAACTTCGTGTAAGCTCATCAGAGAAAAAATACATATTGATTAAGCACACCGAGGTTCAAGGAAAGTCGGTTTCGAAGCATATTCATTACATTTAACGTGAATGGGGCACATGAAACCATTCCGTTCCTCATGAACATCGTTTTTGTGAGATTTAGTCGAAGACCAATCTTTCCACAGGCTATATCAAAGTCGGCAAGCATTCGTTCTGCTTGGTTAATATTCGATGTTATAAGAACGATGCCATCAGCTATGCGAAGGTGGTGTAATTACACATCATCGATTTTCACTCACATATTATCCCATTCCAGTGTTCGCATGACGTTCTCGAGTGTCGCGGAAAATAGTTTTGGCGGGATAGTATCGCCTTGTCTAACCACTTTTTGGCGACGCTGTTAATATCGTTCTAAAATGGTGATACATTGATTGTGAAATTTTTATACAGCTCACGGAAAATCTTTATACAGTGAGTAGGAACTCCCTGACTTTCCAGGGATTCCATGACTGTTTCTATCTGAGCTGTGTTAAAAGCCTTCTTTAAATCGATGAAAGTGAGGCGGATGATCTCTTGCATTCTCGTGACACCCAACTGAGCATTGTTATCGTGTGGATATAATCCATCGTAGTGAATCCTTTTCGAAGTTGTGCTTGCTCACGTAGCTGTCCGCCGTCCAATGTTCATTCATTCCTGTTTAAACTGACCCGATTGAAGTTTTTTGATGACAAGCAGCAAACAGATTCGGCGATAGTTGTCGATATCGCGAGGATCCATTCTTCTTGAAAGAAAATACAGTCTAGCTGTATTTTGAACTTCGAAAATACACGAGTAATAATCATGAACTCGGGTCTTGGCTTCTACATCGTCCATGAGCGGCCGGTCAATCTTTCAATCCTACTTTCGTTTTTGATTTCGATTTTAATACCGTTCCTACAAATCAGCTAGCAGGAGGACCGAGCGAAGGAATCGTCGCCGAAAACCTAGTTCTCTTGGATCCACATAGATCTGGATACCCCTCGCAGGGTCATGTCAGGACTCCAGGGAGTAACAAATTACTCAACCAGCAATAGGCCAGTGGGATCTGACGATCACACACATGACACACCATGGAGATTGTTTTTCACTCTGCACGTATAATGCCAGAACACTACGCCGATTTAAGGCCTTTGTTGGAGTCACAGATCGCATTAAATTTTATGTCATCGCCCTATAAGAAACAAAAAGCAGGAGACGACATGGAAAAATAAACAACAGGATGCTTGTCATCCGCGGAGAAAAGGTTTCCTCACGAAATGTTGGTGGAGTAGGGTTTGTCGTCCACCCATCATTTGTACACCTCGTCGACTCGTACGAGATCTTATTCCCTGCAGTCCTATGCTCGTCGACCAAGGATTGTACTTGCCCTATATAGGAGCTCTATCTGACTACTGTCGGAACTGTAGCACCAATACACAAATTTTATATCGACTACTTATCATGTCCATAAGAATAATGATTCGAGAGGGTGACACTATACTTCCAAAGCTGTTTACTGCAGCATTGCAGTGGATAACGAAGTCATTCGTTTGGGATGAGAAAGGCAAACGCATTCATGGAAAATACCAATCAAATTTTCGCTTTGTCGACGACATCGTCATCTTCTCAAAAAGCGGCTTAGTGAAAAGAGAAAAACGATAGGACTACATAAAGGTCAGAAGAAGGCTCAGTTCATGAAAAGCCAGTATTGTGGCGGTAATTAGATTAAACTAGGTGGTTCTGCGATTGTAGATACCACTTCGTACGTATATCTCACATATACGTCATTGTGAAAGTGGCAAAAGGAGGCAATAAAGCAACAATGTATTCATTCATTCATTCATTCATTCATTCATTCATTCATTCATTCATTCATTCATTCATTCATTCATTCATTCATTCATTCATTCATTCATTCATTCATTCATTCATTCAAAGGCAAACGCATTCATGGAAAATACCAATCAAATTTTCGCTTTGTCGACGACATCGTCATCTTCTCAAAAAGCGGCTTAGTGAAAAGAGAAAAACGATAGGACTACATAAAGGTCAGAAGAAGGCTCAGTTCATGAAAAGCCAGTATTGTGGCGGTAATTAGATTAAACTAGGTGGTTCTGCGATTGTAGATACCACTTCGTACGTATATCTCACATATACGTCATTGTGAAAGTGGCAAAAGGAGGCAATAAAGCAACAATGTATTCATTCATTCATTCATTCATTCATTCATTCATTCATTCATTCTATTCATTGTCTGCTGGGAAACCACTTCTGAATTTCTATATCTCCGAAATACTTGCTTGGATACTGCGATCGCCCGTCTTCACTGGTTGTGTGAGCCCCAGCATAATTTCCATTCTCCGAAGATTTGCTGGTTTAGCCATTGTGGAGCACTGGAGTCAAGGGGACAGCCTGGTCAAAGTTTGTCTCACGTCGTCACCACCACAAGCAGTTGCAGCCCTTGTGGATCAGAGATGGACTTTCTATCATGCGACTAATTTGATACCAGGACAGTGGTGGATCCTGGTATTGGTTTACTCTTAGCTAGGCTTCCTGATAGAAACGTCAGACTTCTCAGCACACCCAGGAACACTTCCCAGCCACGATAAGGCGGTAAACCGTTGGGAGGATATTTCCAAAACAGAGAAGCAAACGTGAAAAACTATGCTAATTTTCAGCCATTTCAGACATCACAATTATATCAGTTATCAAGCTCACTTTTATTTACGTCAGTTATAGACTTAAAAGCGTAAGAAAGGAGCAGTCGAGAAAGTGAGAAGAGCTAACAAAGCCGGTACACTTCTCAATTGCTATTTTATAAAGCATTCTCCAATCGATTTCAGTGGTTGCTAGTTTGTACATGTAGTAAATTCGTTGAGTGTATTAATTATGAGCTAGCACAATTATAACGATTATTGGAGTTCAACGTAGGATGACAGACGATGCACAAACTGCGGATTATGGGAATGACGCTTTCGACCTGGCAAGCGTGTTCAGCTTTTCGTTGGATCAACGTATTCTGCCCGGGTGTGCGTTGTCGGCCCGAGTACTACCCGATGACAATGAGACGTTGGTTGCAGTTAGCACGTCGAACAAAATCATGCTTAGAAGTATGTTCTTTCTGTGCGATAACAATGGTATGATTCTAGAACATAAAGAAATAATAACAAATTCAATGATAATGATTTCATGTATTATACGAAATTCTTCAGCGCGCGTGTGGCGCAGCGGTAGGAGGCGCCCTGCGACACACACGCGGAATCGATCTCGCGCCCATGGCCCACCAAGCTCTCCATCTCTCCGGGGTTGGCAAATTTGCACCAGACTTGTCTGGGAGGGTAGCAGCACTGGCTCGATACATCGGCAGGCCACCGCGAGTCATTGCAATGGCCAGATATGCATTCGATCACCTCCAAACATTGCTTGATGAAGTCGAATGCATGGTGCCTTCCTCAGAGAGCTGTATCCTTTATGAGATTCTTCATTTCCTAAAAGTGTAAGGTTGACATTGATCAATAGGTATTACTATAGTGGATGATGATTAACGTCCATGGAGTTAGACTTAGAACCGTTACGTGAGACTTATTGTTCGTAGTCAATGGTGCATGACAAGCACGTAAGTTAAAGATTAACTTTGCAGTACTGACCCATTTTTCCACAAAGCTTATGTTTTACATCGTTTGGCTATAGCCGGAATGACCAATATAGATTTAATCTTTAGTACTTTTAGGTCTATGATGTGACGATGATATTAGCATTAAACGGTCCTTTGTTTATTCAATCCAAAGAATTCATCTAACAAATGGATTAGTTTTCAGGCAATGAGACGACTCTACACATATCAGACAAGATTAAATGCCTGACCACAGCGCCGTTTGGCGATAGCTATGACTACATTGTTGTGGGTACCGAGAACCAAGTGCTCGTTTATGACTTCCATAAAAATTCGACCGTCTTTCATCGTGATGTACCTGATGGAGTTCAATGTTTTGTGGTAAGATATCAAGCAACTACTTTCTCATCGTTGTAGCAATTTCTTACAATTCATGAGCCTCCTTTGATGTACCGAATCTTATTAATGAAATACTAGGAATTTATTTTTATTATTGCTGATTTTCTCACTAATGCCACTAAAGGGACACGTGTTGTACTGCTGCTAAAGTGCTCCACAGTACACATGGTCACTGGTTTTTTCCTGCATCTTAAAGTAACCAACCCTTCTTTTCATCTGAAACTGGAAAACTGAGAGTAAAATTGGTTTAATGTATCGTTAAGTCTTGGCAAGTCACTGCATTCGCCAACTACACATTCAATTACCTTTGCTGCTTGAGGAAGTGAAATGCATGACGTATCCTATGGTCCACGGATATCCCTCATGTAAGGGATCCCAAGAGCCGGTTAGTCGCGAGGCTACGCGGTGCGTCCCCAATATACGGGATTAAAAGTGGACCAAAAGCGACCTTTGCTTTCTTGACACGCAAGTGGATCCAGGGGATGGACTCCCTGCTTCTGCCGCGCCGATTTGGGGTTTACTTTCTGTATTTACGAGACTTATTAATGCCCACGTGCATGGGTGCGTTTTAATTTAAGCAGATTGTATTCTACGAGTCAATTCAACCAAAAGCTTGCAATCAAATAACAGGGAAGTATATGGGAGGCGGTTAGGAGTCGTCTCCAACAAATTAGCTCCAAGTACACACTGGGAGCGTCCTGGCAAAGTACCCGTGAGTACACCCAGCCCCCACGTTCAGAGCTCAGCAATCTAAGGTGGGTATTAAAAAGCTAAAAAAAGAGTAAAAGAAACGGGCCCCATTCCGCTGACTCCTAAAGAGTCCACTATTCGGCAGCGTTGGAAAGGACGAGTACGGAGAGGCTCTTAAAATGTCAGGGTCAATGGAAGCTGTCTGGATCACGAAGAACTATGGTGACGATCTCTACCTACAATGCACGTACACTTGAATCCGAGTCCTCGATAGAGGACTTGCTCATGCAAGCAAGAATGATAAGGTACGACGTCATCGGCCTGGCCGAAACGAGACGACGCCACCCATTCAACGCTGTCTATGACACTGGAGAAGAACTGTTTCTCTAAACATGCGACAGTAGAGGCGTAGGCGGTGTCGGCGTTCTCGTCAACACGAGTTTGTCCATGAACATCAATTCATTCGAACAGCTTACAACCGGAATCGGACGTTTACGATTAAAAAGATGTGGGACAACACCGGCTTTGACAGTCTTCGTCGTTTACGAACCAACATCAAACTAGGACGAAGAAGAATACGAAGTGTTCTATATGGACTTGGAAAAGTTCTACAAAAACGACGACCACACATTATTCAAGGCCATCATTGAAGGTTTCAAGGCCAAGACAGGACCAAGGAGAACGTCAGGCGAAACTCATGTTGTGACCAACGGGTTAGAATGGAAGGAAAAATGGGTGAGCGATTTCCTGAGTTTATCATTACGACCAACACCATTCATGGTAACTCGTAATTCCAAAATACCCACAGTCAACGGTGGACATGGGAGATGGATCCCAATGGAGAATATCATAGCGAAATAGACCACATCATAAAAAATAGAAGGTATTGCCTAACCGATGTCGCTGTCGTCTCAAAAATCCACACTGGATCAAAACATCGCTTCCTTCGTGCAAGATTGTACTTCTCGCGGAGAAAAGAAAAAGCCGCTGAATTCAAAAACCGAACTGCCAAAATCGCCTCAAACTGGGAATTATTCAAGTCATTAATGGGCTGCTGGGAAAATGCCATTGTCCATAACATCGACCAAGAATACGATCGGCTTATTCAACATCTTTACGTTAGCGCTATGAAAGCTGATAGCTCGAAAGTCACCAACAAAAGTCTATCTCCAGAAACGCTCAAGCTGATACGCCACCATGGTAACGCACGACCTGCAGGTAAGCGCGAACTAACGCTCGAACATGCGAAACAATACAGACAGGTGATAAGAGAGGATCTTAAAGAGAGAAGAGCAGCAGTAATGGTCGAAGCTATAGAGGCTGGGAAAAGCATTCGCAAAACCCACCGAAGCTTCGCCAATTGTAAGATCAAGATGATTGCACTCCGACGCTCAGACGGAACAATAACAGCGTCCAGAAAAGCAATGGAGAAAATCATCCACGATTACTACTCAGATCTCTTCGATAGCCACGTCCATCTCCCGTTATATAAAATAAAACAAGATGGATATGTTGTACCGCCGGTTCTTCCTTCCGAAATCCGATATGCCATTTCGGCGGTGAAAAATCGAGAAACACCTGATCCGGATAGAACAAGATCAGAGCGCCTGAGGAGCCTTCCGCCAGTCCTCGTAAACGCACTCTCTAGGCTCTTCACACGTTACCATGTCTGAATGCACGGTCCCCACTCTGTGAGAGACAAACAAGACCGTGTCGTTGTTCAAGAAGGGCGACCTCCACGATATGGGCAACTATTGTCCAATCTGCTCGATGTCTGTCGTCTAAAACTTTTCACTCGTTTCATCCTAAACGGGATTGACAGAACACTGGACGAAGGACAGCCATGCGAGCAAGCAGGGTTTCGAAATGGATTTAGTACGATGGACCGCATTCACACGATAACAAGACTCATTGTAGTATCGCGAAAGCGCAAAATACGACCCTGTCTTACTTTCATCGGCCTTTGATTGAATTGAGACAGAAGTAGTCATGGAAGCCCTTTGTAGTCAAGGAGTCCCTACTCTGTAGGTAAACATTCTTCGTGAGCTGTACAAAAAATTCACAACCAAAATTTCACCATTCTACAACGATATTAACGTTGACGTCAAAAGAGGAGTTATGTAAGGCGATACAATCTCGACAAAATTATTTACCACCTCCCTCCAGAACGCCATGCGAACATTGGAATGGGATAACATGAGAGTGAAAGTCGATGGTCGGCAGATACATCACCTTCGCTTTGCTGATGATATAGTTCTTATAACATCAGACATTAGCCAAGCGGAACGAATGCTTGCGGACTTTGATAAAGCGTGTGGAAAGATTGGTCTTCGACTAAATCTAAAGGAAACGATGTTCTTGAAGAACGGATTGGTTTCGTTTGCCCCATTAACGCTCAACGGAACGAATATATCCGAGTTCTCCAGTTATATCTATCTACATCCGGAAATCAATATGAAGAACGACTTAGCTCCAGAAGTGAGCAGAAGGAAACGAGCGGTTTGGGGAGCTTTCAAGAGCATCGAGGATGTAATGAAGAGAACAAAGGACACCCGACTCCGTGCCCACTTTTTCGACTCAACGGTTCTTCCTGCGCTAACGTAAGCGTTACAAACCTGATCGTTTCGTAAATAGGATGAAAGATCACTCAGCGTTATCGAACGCGCACTCGGGAGTAAGATGCTAGGAATATCGCGTTTCACACTAGTAAGAGAAGGGATCCGAAGCTCCGACCTCCGCCATCGATCAAAAAGCAAAGATGCCGTTCTATACGCCAAACAGTCGAAGGTAGGGTTGGCTGGACATATAATGTGTATGAGTGAGAACCGATGGACAAGAGCCATTAATGACTGGATTCCTCGGGATGTCAGACGTACTGCAGGAAGACCACCGACGCGATGGTCAGAGTTCTTCACGAAAAGCCTAGAAGAAAGATATGATGTTCGACGAGTTTCTAGAGCGAGCAAAACCCACATGGCTACTCTTCCACGCAATAGGGAAAAATGGCCCATTTACAGGCATCTGCTCGAGTCACTCGACAATCAACGGGACTACAAGTGAAACAGGTGATCCCAAGGAAACTGATCAGCGCATTACGCTTTATCCTCTATCCCTTTCCCTCAATTGGAATATTGTTGCTGGACTAAGCTTTAGAAAATCAAAGCGACGTTCCTGAACGTACCCACGTATAGTTTGCTAGGCTCTGAACGTGGGAGCTGGGTATACTCACGGGTAGCTTGCCAGGCTCTTCCAGAGTGGACATGAAGCTTATTTGTTGGAGGGGACTTCTAACCACCTCCCATATACTTCCCTGTCACTTGATTGCAGGCTTTTGGCCGAATTAACTCGAACACAATCCGCATAAAGCGAGAACGTAACTACACACGCATGCATGAATAGAGCAGATACAGAAAGTATGTGCCAGATCGGCGCATCACAAACAGGGAGTCCATCCCCTGGATCAACCTGCGTCTCATGGAAGCAAGGGTCGCTTTTGGTCCGCGATTAACCTCTATCCGCCACCTGTGGACACGCCACGTAGCCTCGCTTTTAACCGGCTCGAGATCCCTCACATGGGGGAGATCCGTGGAAACATGGTACATATGTTTAAAAAATTTTCTTATAAAGCTAAAGCTTAATGGATAAAGGTCTTGGCATTGGTCAATCCTTGAGGGATGCGGCGTGCATTCGACTTCATTTGGCATCGCATGGAGGTGCTTCAATGCACATATGGCCTTTACAATTACGCGCGGTGGCTCACCGATGTAACGAGCCAATGCTGCTATCCTCCCAGACAAGTCTGCTACCAATTTGCCGACCTCGGAGGGATGGAAGGCTTGGTGGGCCATGGGTGCGTGGATCAATTACAAGTGTGTGTCGCGGGGCGCCTCCAACCACTGCGCCACATACGCTCATGTGTTTTCGATACTAAAGAAGAAATCACTATTTCACTATTTAGCTAACATGTGGTTGTTTATAACAAGATTTATTCAATACCGGTTGACGTTTTGCAGGCTTCGAAGCCGTTTTGTTATTTGCATGTCCTCCAATTATTTGACAGAGACTGCCGCTCAAAGACTTACATGAGTTGAGGAAAGAATTTTCTTGCCCATGGAAGACCATGTGTGGTCTGCGAAGAAATTTTGTTAGTGAAAGCCCTGTATCTGCTCAAGAATAAGCCACTGACTTATAGAGTAATTCTAAAGTTAATAAGAAGTCGGTCCTCGGAACAGACATGTGAAAAAAAAACTTTTGAATTCGTCGTTTCCTCTCTCAGCAATCGCGAGGTTGATAAACAGCACACGTTTGCTTCTATGCAATAACACTCATACAACACAATCGTAGCTGACGTTCCGGCAGAATCGCCTTCTTCAGAGCCTGGCGTCGTCGAGCGTGACGCGTCTCCTAATAACGCGTACGAGATGGAGTCGTTCGACGTTACCGCGCTGTACGCCATCGTATCGAATGACTCCGCAATACAAGCCATCTTCGAACTTCTTGTTGAACATGAAGGAAAAATAAAAACGCATGGCTTGTCCATCCAGAAGCTTATGGCTTTCTTAAAGGAGTGCCTAAACTTCTCGATTTTCAGATGGTCTGGGAAATACCACCCGCAAATAAGGGGGCTGGCAATGGGACAGCGGTTGGCACCAACTCTCGCCATTGCGTTCATGTCTAGAATAGAAGCCCCGGTTATCGACCTCCGGCCGTTACTCTACTGCAGATATATAGACGATTGTTTTTTCGTCTTCTCTACACAGAAGGAGATGGACAAACGCTTTGAATTATTGAACGAGCAGTCAGAGTAGATCAAGTTCACCTGAAAGAAACCGAAGCACGACTGGCTCCCGTTTCTAAACGTTCAAATTAACTTGTCAAGTAGCGGTTACATAACAAAGTGGTATCAAAAACCAAGTAACAAAAACATCCTGGTTCACTCCCTTTCTTGTCACCCTTCACACACAAAGAGGACGCTTGTGAGAAACATGTTTCAAACAGCCACCTCTATGTGCACAAATAAGGAACTAAGGGAAGAATCGCCAATGGCTACGAAATTGTAACCCCACGAGATAAGTTTCGAGGGAGAGCAACGCTCCAAAAGGAACGATCTGGCCAAAACAAAGTCCCGTTTATTTTGCCCTTCATTAGCAATGAAATAAGTGCGGCAATAAAGCGACGCTTTAGAAGGGCAGATCTAGAGGAATCGGTAGCGATAATTGAAACACCAGCGAATACTCTTCGTCGCCAGTTAGTTCGTAACCGCTTGTACGACCGTCTATGTGAAACATAAAATTGCGTAATTTGCCCTTATGGCAGGGACGGTGACTGCATGAGTTCAGGTGTGATATACCTATTCTCTTGTGGTACTTGCGGAGACTAATATATTGGGGAAACGGACAGACCTTTATGTACCCGCATAAGAGAACACCTAGATGGCAAACGAAAAGCAGGACAAGGCAAGCCACTAGGCACGCATAGGATACAAAAACATAGCGGAGACGATTTTGATATAAAAGTCGCTATCCTCGCACGAAAAACTAAAACACCAGCGTGCAAACTCCTCGAGGCTTTTTGGATAAATGCCGAAAATCCTGCAATGAATAGCAGGGAGGAGTGTCCCGAGATCACGCGTGATCTCGACCCTTACCTTTGCATCGATCGTTGACGGGGAATGCTTCAGTCTTCAGCCATATGGGACTCTGAGCGGCTGTTCTTCCTGGGTGGAGGACAGATGAAAAAAGGGGTGGGTTTTTTCGAGATCTTGTAATTATCGCTCAGATTTTCATCTTTCTGTTTGTGCTGTTGAAGTTTTTGACCTAGTAAGTTGGGTATTAGTGTACCCTTCCAGGCTCTGAAGAAGGCGATTCTGCCGAAACGTCAGCTACGATTGTGTTGTATGTGTGTTATTGCACGGAAGTAAACGTCTGCTGTTTAACAACCTCGCGATTGCTGAGAGAGAAAACGACGAGTTCATATTCCAATGCAACTTTTGATCAATGTTGTTAGCTATTTCCGGTGAATTCATGAGCAAGCTTCGGCTTAGCGGCTTGCAATGCGAAAAAAAGTTCTGGATGACTTCAACACAACGATATTGAGCACAGAACTAAATTGCTTTGAACCAGTGACGACATTAATGAGAATTTTTCATCGAAAAAGGTGTTAATCAACACGAGGCTTAGCCGCTTTTCTCAATAACCATTAGGCCTTCGAGGTTAGCCCAAAATCTGTAGTTTTTTAAATAGTGGGTAGCAAGATGGTTAATGACGCCGTCGATCAGGAAGCAAAGTTGTTAGTTCAACCCTCTCCCTACCGCTTTTCCCCAGCACACATAGGTAATTTCGGCTGACTGTAATATTGCAAGAAGAATCGACTCGTCCATCATTCTACGGCATTTGTGAAAGGGGGATCAAATCCTCAAGTTGCAGGAGAAACAAGATGCGAAATATTCGAAAACCACTGTGGACGATGAATATGAAGAAAACGAATCGAATGCAAGAAGTACTGAGATCCGCACAATAGATGTGATGACAGGTCATCTAAGATTGAAATAAAAAGCGTATCAATGAAACAGTGAAAAAGCGTGGTAACGTACTGCAAATTGTATGACGCAGGCTACTCATGAATCCAACCGTAGAAAACAATAATCTAGTGTATATTACATGTCCCTTTCCAAATAAGAAATCGGGAGAAGACCCAGTTCATAAGAGACCCATACCATAAAGGTAAACAGATCAAAGGTTCTCTGAATGCAGAGAGCACCTCGTACGTTTACCTTTGACCTTCGGTGAACATGAAGAACAAAGCGAAGCAGGAATTAGACAGAACAAGGAGAGCAGCATTCGGGTTTTTCAAAGAAGCCAATGACCAAATGAAGGGCCCGAAAATCAATTTTCACCTTTTTGACTCAACGATACTTCCTGCGCTCTGTTGTGAAGCAGAGTACGTGGGCTGACACTTTAACCACGCCAGGAATACTGGGCACTACACACAGAGTGCTTGAACGATGTCTTCTGGGATATAAGCGAGACACACAACGTCTAATCAGATAAAAAGTTCTCATCTTTCAAATGTGTCTCATCTTCAAGACGAAAAAAAAACACGCATCGATAACGGAATATAAATGGGCCGTCATACAGGGAGAAAAACAACCGATAGATGGAGGAAAGGAACTGCGCAGTAGATCCTACATGGATGCAGCCGTTCTCTAGGAAGACCACCAATTCGTTTAGCTACCGTGCTCATAATTAAACTCAAACAACTGCACTTCCAGTCGTTTCACGGTATGATGCTTGCACCCATCACCATGTGTGAATCAAACCACTACCGAGGGGCTGTCAAGGTATTCAGATATCCAAATACGTCATAGGTCGGACCCACCGACCAACAACTCACGGGGAATGAAGAGACCGCATTGGAGCAATTACGGGATCACATCTTCTTTCACATAACCTTTGGGAGTGATTTAATGCACTTTTTCGTCCTTTCCCTGTAGTGGAAACTGCCTAGTTAACCTCCGCAAGGAAGCTAATATTGTATGGAGCTGTTAGCAACGTTCTCTGGATCCACTTTCTAATCGATAAGACTACAAATAACTCACTGACTACTCATCCATCATGTGATTGCTCGATATATGCTCTAGCATAGGAAGAAAATAAATGGAAGGCTAGAGAATTGATCGCTTTTTATGAAAAATGTACTTACTATTACTATTACAAGCATATGGTAACGCGTAGTTGATACTTTACCCACTATTTTTTTCAATTGTTATAAATCGTGACTCGTCGCGTGGCCTCTGATACGGATCCTTTTTCTCTTTGAGGTTGGTAAACTAGCCGATTTGGATCGTATGATCTTGTGTGGAGGGAACTGTGCGATTTGGGGATTCGACGAAACCGGCAGGGATATCTACTGGACTGTCACAGGTGCGCAATTCTTTGCTTCTGCAGCTTTTTACTGAAAATGAAATTTCAACAAAATTGAACATCTAGCTGGTATGTCTTGCGGGAACAAGTGCATTGGCGAAACAGGTAGACTACTCCTTCGTTTGTATAAAAGAACGCCTAGTCGGTAAACTTAAACCAAATACTCCACTAGGCACGCATAGGACGCAGAGAAATAACGGAGAAGATTTTGAAATAGGAGTTACGATCCTAGCACAGGCGTTGAGAACACAAGCGCGCAAAACTCTCGAGGCGTTCTGGATTAATTCTAGAAATTCGAAACTGAACCGCAGGGAGGAATGCCTCATTATCATGCGTGATATTGGGCAGTATATAAGCCTGCTATTCTAATGGGATGGGCACATTACGGTTCTATGTGGACTCTGTGCGGTTGTGTCCACGTAACATATTCAATGGAAGACATAGAAAGCGGTGAGTGTGCAAAGAAGCTGCTCTGTGGTCAATGCAATTGAAACGTTGGCTTAATATTATCTCTGTTTGGTTATGGAAGTGTTTGGCTGGGTAGATTGCGATCAACTTGACCTTTCAAGGCTCTGAAGAAAGCGAAATCCGACGAAACGTCAGCTCGTACGTATCACCTGTATCACCTGTAGTCCCGTTGATCGTCGAGTGACTCGAGCGGGCGCCAGTAAATCTCCATTTTTCCCTATCGCGTGCAAGAGTAGCCCAGTGGGTTCTCCTCGCTTTAGGGACTCGTCGAGCATCATATCTCTCTTCTAGGCTTTTCGTAAAGAACTCCGACCATCGGGTCGGTGGTCTTCATGCAGTACGTTTGACATCCCGAGGAATCCAGTCACTAACAGCCCTTGTCCATAGGTTATCATTCATACGCATTACGTGTCCAGCCCACCTTATCTTCGACTGTTTGGCGTATAGAACGGCATCTTTGATTTTCGATCGTTGACGTAGGTCGGAGCTTCGGATCCCATCCTTTGCTTGTGTCAAACGGGATACTCCTAGCATCGTGTTTTCGACTGCGCGTTCGATAGCGCTGAGTGATCTTTCATCCTGCTTACGTAGCGACCAGGTGTCTGACGCATATGTTAGGGCAGGAAGAACGGTTGAGACGAAAAGGTGGCACGGAGTCGGGTGTTCTTTGTTCTCTTCACTACACCCTCGATGCTCTTAAAAGCTCCCCAAGCCGCTCGTTTCCTTCT
>MQTX01000083.1:1498639-1532564 GCA_009735665.1 Angiostrongylus cantonensis | reverse complement strand
GACCTTCGAACTCTCAGCTTTCATGGCGCTAACGTGAAGACGTTGAATGAGCCGATGGTATTCCTTGCCGATGTTGTCGACAACGGCATCTTCCCAACAGCCGACTAATGAGTTGAACAAGTCCCAGTTTATGGTCGTTCTGGGACTTCGGTTTTCTAATTTAGCGGCTTTTTCTCCTTTCCGTGAGAAATAAAATCTTGCACGAAGGAGAAGGTGGTCTGATCCCGTGTAAAATTTTGGGAAAACAGCGACATCGGTTAGGCAAAACTTCCTATTTACTATGATGTGGTCTATTTCGTTATGGTACTCTCCATTGGGAGATTCCCACTTCCATCGTTGCCGGTGAGGCTTCTTTGAAAGTATGTGCCAAATCGGCGCAGCAGAAACAGGGAGTCCATCCCCTGGATCCACCTGCGTCTCAGGGAAGCAAAGGTCGCTTTTGGTCCGCGATTCCGCGATTAACCCCCTATCCGCCACCTGGGGACGCGCCACGTAGCCTCGCGACTAACCGGCTCGAGATCTCTCATATGAGGGAGATCCGTGGCAGCTCGTACGTAAATAAAGAAATAAAATAACACCTCGTGTTAGCTAAACAGAAATATAAAGAATGAAACATCTAGTTTTCATGCACTTCATATTGGCAAAAGGTATATGTAGCGCGGCGATTAGAAGTACTCTGCAATATACACGTGGTCGTTAGTTTCACCCATCGTCTCAGGCTAATCAAAACTTTTACTTCGGACTCAGCAAGTTTGCACCAAACATGCGTGTAAAGATGACAACGCTGTCGTGATATGTCGATACACCATCAGAAATCGTAATTAATTCTGTGAATCTACGAATGGACTCGAATGCATCATCGCGCGCTTACGGGGCTTGAACAGTGAAGAACCTTCTACTCCTTTTTACTGACGAATATGTACGGCTTGGGTGCTATATTTTGACTAAAGGGACCGTATATGATGAGGCAGCATATCAAAAAGGAAGAAGCTAAAAACTATAAGCGCTAAGCAAAACTAGTCATTTAGGCGATTCCGTATCGACGATGTGCTTCTGTGATTTTGATGCCGATGGAGAAATGGAAGTAAATGATTACGATCAACAAAAATATTAAAAACTGAAGAGAAGTCTAGTCATTGATATATTTAAGTAGCCCGATTAATTGTAAAATATTCCAGTTGATTATTGGTTCACCTGATGGCGAACTGCGTGTCTTTAAAAATGACCTCATGAGGGCTGAACTTCTTGAGACCGATGCTGTCATTCTTCTTCAAGCAATCAATAAGTGAGTCCAGTGAGCCTTTCATCCTACAAATTGTTGGCTCAAAGATGCGTATGAAGCAAGGTAGCTCAAAAGAACCAGATAAAAGCAGTATACCTTCTATGATCCATTACTAATACTTAGACTGAAGACTCAATATTAGGCAAAAGCAGTTCGATTATGTCACGAGAATTCCAGAGCACTTTGTGGGTAACGTTTGTGAAGTAAATACGGCAGTAGCAAATAAGAATCACTGTACTTATAGAAGTCACTTCGGATACGCACTCGCAAATGGAACCGTTGGTGTCTATCATCAGGATCAGCGTCTATGGCGAATCAAGTCGAAGAGTGTCATCAGCGCCATTCTGCCCTATCCAAACGATGAAATGATTACTTGCATATGGAATTCGGGAAAAGTCTGTTATTTCTTCATTATTGTCTTTCGCATTTGTGATAGCATCAACTTCACTACAACGTTGATGCGCTATTAAAAACCTTCACTTTTCATTGATCTAGTCGGATGCTTTCTAAGAACCATCCTGAAAAGTCGACTGCTCATGCTCTCAAAAGCCACGACTTCAGAGTTCGGAGTCAAAAACTTAAAAAATTGAAAGAAAACTCACTTGAACTGCCATTTTTCGTGCAAATTTTATGAAAATTAAAATCAAAAAACATTGAGTCGTCATAGAGGGTTAATCTGATTTTCTACTTTTCCATGAGCATGGAACAAAGTCACCACAGCACAAACACATATGAATTCGAAGAAAGAAAGATGACTTTGAATTAACTTTTACGACTATATTAGATCGATGTGCGCTCGATCGATGAGAACGGTGAAATCGCTTGCCGGAACTCTACACTAGCAGGACAAAATATCATCTCCGGATTCATTTCAAAAATGAACAGCAACAGTGTCCCAGAGCTTACTATCGTCACTGTCTATGGAAAAGGTTGGCCAAGTTGTTCGTTGAGCTACGATGATTTTCAAAATATGGGAAAATTAAAACCAAATGGTACAAAGATGTACCATTTCTTTTTAATTACCATTTAAGCACAATGTAGAAGACTTTTCCAATGGAGCTTCTCAGCAATTCATTGATCTTAGTGGTAGACATCTATTGTAGAGCAAACCTCGAGATCGTTGCAGTGGCCTATGCAGCAATGACTGAGAAAATGGCATTCAGGAAGCTTGGTTTGCGCAAAAGTAGCATCATTCTCTGGTCTCGGAATGAATGCAGCTGCCGATCATGGAAGGTGAAGTGGTGGCAACCCAGTTCCCTCGTCAATTTTCGCGCAATCGCTTAAATACTCCTCCGCCTACCTCACAAGCACTCGTTCACTACTATTCCCAAGGTCTCGACAATCGTGTTAGTGGCTAACCAGACGACATAATAATATCGTTTTGGATGCCTACACGCTGATGGGAATTATGCCCACAAAAATATTTTTCTCCACTTGTTTTTTTTCAGTTCATTTTTGCCAAACTACCTTCTTTCATACTTTTGCCTGAATCTTGAAATATTCCACAAAATGCCAAATGCGTCATTAATTTTTCTCTTCCCAAACGGCGCATATTTGTATGTCGTGCAAGCAAAAAACATTATTGATGATTGAAATCACAATGCTTCAGCTTTTATCTTCTGACCACTACAATTTTCACGGCAGGTTATTAAGCGAAATACAACCACAACGTTGCTGAGATATTTGCAAAACTCTGGACCGCAAGTGTCTACGATGGGGAACGCGCTATTGTTCTTTCCGGTGAGTAACGCGTTCACCACCACACCATGCGGTTCCTTCGCACTGAGCTAAAGAATTGTGATTTCAACTACAGCCCAGCTTAACTGGGTTCAATGCCGATGTGGGCTCCCCAAATCAATCCCGTAGACGGGTGATTGCTGACGGCAAAAGGATTGATAGAACTAGCTGAGAGATAGGCAAAACGAAGGAACCGCATGGTGTGGTGGTGAACGCGTTACTCACCGGAAAGGACAATATCGCGTTCGTTCCCCACCATAGACACCTGCGGTCCAGAGTTTTGCAAATATCTCAGCAACGTTGTGATTGATGATTGAATTCCTTAGTCTCCTCTGGTCAAATGACATGTTAGCAAAATCAGCACCACACATCTATAGAGAGCACCCAGTGAAATTTGTTATGCTCAGGAAGTACGCTCTCCATTGTCCAATTCTAGTCTTTTATAATGCGCACGCTCAATTTTGGTACGCTAAGAAAAGTGTATACGAATTGGATGGCGACGAGTAGCGCATTGCTTAGCGGTTTCCCGCAATGCACAAGCAGTCTTTGGTTCCACCCCCGAGCTCACCAAGCTTTCCATCCCTCAAGTATCGATAAATTGGTGCCAGATTTGTTTGAAGGAATAGCAACACCGACTTGCGTAGAGGCCATATATGTACTCAGTCACCACCAGTGGTGTTTGATGGAGTCGAATCCATTGCGCATCCTCAAGTGGTTGATCATCCATTATTCTTCGCCCTTTGTTTATGGTGCGATTCGCAAAATTATACAAAAAAAGTAAAAAGTCATTTTCGGCGGGTCTTTATAGAAATAATGTCGAAAGTAGGTATTTTCAATTTCAGTGCATGGTTTCACCAACACTAAGCCAAAAGAGATTGTCGACAAAACACGAGAGGCACTGCATCTTTTCGGGCAGAAGAAACACAGCTTACTGGTGAGAGTCATTATGGTAACAAAACTGAAACTAGTACATTCTAGCTTAAAAAGCTCATATGAAACTTTTTAAATAATTTATTTATCTTATTCTTCCGTCGTTGTCATTTCGATTTCGTTCTCCGCAGAAGTATCAATACTCTTCATTGGGATTTATCAATGATTAAAAAGCTATGCAGAAAGAAAAAAAGGCGATTTGATTTTCATTGAACCTTAATACACTCATGTATTATTAGAAGCTAAAGAAGCTGTCGGCATTGATCAATCCCTCAGAGATGTGCCCATGCATTCGACTTCATCAAGCATCGTTAGAGGAGATTGAGTGCATATCTGTCCTTTACAATAATTCGCACTGGGCAACCAATGTGTTAAGTCAATGTTGCTATCCTTCCAGACAAGTCTAGTACCTAATTCCCAGCTCTGGAGGGATGGAGGGGTTGGTAACTCTGTTGCCCGACATCGATCCCATGTGTATTGATCGCACGGCGCCTCGAACCACTGCACTAAACGCGCTCGCACGTGGTAAGAAACTGAGCAATTAACAGTGATAGGACGATTAACAAGTTCAGCATAAATTCAGAAATGAATATGCGAGGAATTCTCGAAGTGAAAAACAGACAATGCATTTGAGAAAGATTTTCTCCATTAATTTTTGTTGTAACAAAAATGTTCACAGGTATTAATGACTAGGCCATTACTTAGCTTTAGTACCAATGAGTGAAAAAGTTCTTGGTCGTTTAAGATAGAATTGAGCAATTTCGAACAAGAAGAACAGCTGACCGAAGCGGAAAAGGGAAAAGACTTTCGGATTCCAATCGGCACGACTGTAGAATGCAAGCTGTTCGGTATGTTCCCATATCTTAGAACTCCACTTTCTCTACAGCTATTTTGAAACCTACAATACTAGTAGTGGTATTAACAATAGTAAAATAAGCGATAGGCGATAAATTCGAGTAATTGCACTAGCGCTTAATAGATTTATGACAGATTCGGAAGCTATTCCTAGTTGTTCAATGTTCTCAGTGTGCATTTAAATAAATGCATGCGGTCATTTCTCGCCTACAGAAAATGTGACTACCGCATGATCACCACTCCCTTTCGCCATATCACACGTTTTTTGCATCTTTACACCTTTCTACATTTTTTGAACACATCCAGTTCGTGTCCACAGACAACGCCGTCTATGACACTGGAGAAGAACTGTTCCCCGGAACATGCGACAGTAGAGGAGTAAGCGGTGTCGGCGTTCTGGTCAACACGAGTTTGTCCGTGAACATCGATTCATTTTCGAACAGTTTACAACCCAAATCCAGTGCTTACGATTAAAAAGATGTGGATCAATACCGGGTTTGACAATCTTCGTCGTTTATGCGCCAACATCAAACTATGACGAAAAAGTCAAAGCGTACTACATGGACTTGGGGAAGTTCTACAGAGAAGACCATACATTCTTCAAGGTCATCATTGGAGATTTCAATGCCAAGATTGGACCAAGAAGAACGTCTGAGGGACGTCACATTGGGATCCACGGATTAAAATGGGAATAACAGAATGAGCGGCTGTCTGAGTTTATCATGACGACCAACACCATTCATGGTAACTCGCAATTCCAGAAGCCTCACCCTCAACGCTGGACGTAGGAATCTCCCAATGGAGAGTACCATAGCCAAATAGACAACATCATAGCAAACAGAAAGTTTTGCCTAACCGATGTCGCTGATGTTCCAAAATTCTACACAGTATCAGACCATCGTCTCCTCCGTGCAAGGTTCTATTTCTCGAGGAAAAAAGCCACTAAATTCAAAAACCGAAGTCCCAGAACCACCACAAAGTGGAACTTATTCAACTCATTAGTCGGCTATTGGGAAGATGGTGTTGTTGACAACATCAACGGGGAATACGATCGGCTTATCCAACATCTTCACGCTAGCACTATGAAACTTGAGAGTTCGAAAGTCACCAAGAGACGTCTGTGTCCAGAAACTCTTGAGCTAATACGCGAGCGTGGAATCGCACGAGCTGCAGGCAACCGCAAACTAACGTACGAGCTTGAGAAACAATGCAGAGAGGCGATAACAGAAGATCTTAAAGGGAGAAGAGCAGCAAGGATGTATATGTTGTACCACCGGTTCTCCCTTCCAAAATCCGACATGCCATTTCGTCCGTTAAAAACCGAACAGCTTCAGGTCAGGACAGGATAAGATCGGAGGATCTGAAGAACCTTCCGCCAATTCTAGTAAACACACTTGCTTGGATCTTTGCACGTTACCTGTCTGAATGCAAGGTCTCTACTCAGTGGAAGACCAGCAGGACCGTGTTGTTGTTCAAGAAGGACGACCTACACGACACAGGCCACTATGGCCCAATCTGCTTGTTGTCTGTCGTCCACAAACTTTTCACTCGAGTCATCCTAAACAGGATTGACAGAACACTGGGCGAAAGATAGCCATATCTGCAAGCAGGGTTTCGAAAAGGATTTAGTACGATGGACCACTTTTACACGATAACAAAGCTCATTGAAGCATTGCGAGAGTACAAAAGACCGCTCTGTCTCACTTTCATCGGCCTTTAATTCAATTGAGATAGAAGCAGTCATGGAAGGCCTTGTTAGTCAAGGAGTCCCTACTCAGTACGAAAAGATTCTTCATGAGCTGTACAAAAATTTCACAGCCAAAATTTTACCATTCTACAACGATATTAACATTGACGTCAAAAGAAAAGTTATGCAGAGCGATACAACCTCGACAAAATTATTTACCACCACCCTCCAGAACGTCATGCGAACATTGGAATGGGATAATATGGGAGTAAAAACGATGGTCAGCAGTTAATTTACCTTCTTTGCTGATGATATAGTCCTTATAATGCCAGACATTAGCCAAGCGGAACGTATGCTTGCGGTCTTTGATAGAGCCTGCGGAAAGATTGGTCTTCGACTAAATCTCAAAAAAAAGATGTTCATGGAGAACGGATTGGTTTCGTTTGCTCCATTCACGCTCAACGGAATGAATATCCCCGAAGGCTCCAGTTATGTCTATGTAGGTCGGGAAATCTATGTGATTATTAGCGACTTAGCTCTAGAGTTGAGCAGAAGGAAACGAGAGGCTTGGAGTGCTTCCAAGAGCAACGAAGATGTAGTGAAGAGAACAAAGAACACCCGACTCCATTCCCACCTTTTCGACTCAACGGTTCTTCCTGCCCTAACGTATGCGTCAGAAACCTGATCGCTGCGTAAGCAAGATGAAAGATCACTCAGCGTTGTCGAACGCGCAGTCGAAAGGACGATGCTAGGAGTGTCCCGCTTCACACAAGTAAGGAATGGGATCCGACGAGCCGACCTGTGTCAACGGTCAAAAATCAAAGGTGCTGTTCTATACGTCAAACAGTCGAAGATAAGGTGGGCCGGACACGTAATGCGTATGAATGATAACCGATGGACAACATCCTTTGGTGACTGGATTCCTCGTGATGTCAAACGTACTGCAGAAAGACCACCGGCCTGATGATCAGAGTTCTTCACGAAGTGCCTAGACGAAAGATTCGACGAGCCCCTGAAGCACATATATATATATATATATATACATATATATTATATATATGTATATATATATGCATATATATATACATAAATATTGTATGAGAGTTTCCACACGATGATTGTGAGCCATCATAGTGGTCGGAAATGAAATGATAATCATAGTGATGCCGAGATGTGTACAATTCTCTGGATCACAACAGGTCTTCGAACCCACACACAACCGAGGCCCCAGCTTTGCCTTTCTCTCGGCTATGTTTTTCTTTACCGCTGCTGTCAGTAATCACTCTTCAACGAGATTTATCTGAAGAGCACAAATTGAGAGTGAACACAGTTAGCACGTGGGTCAGTGATAAAGATGATCGGGATTTGAAGTCCACCTGAGGGTTCCGAGTTTTCCTCATATCTTAGCACCCTTGTATTTCACATTACACCGTCCCATGATAAGGAATAAACAAGAAGTAAAAGGTACAATATTAGGATGAAAATCCACTCTTCTCTTGATGAGAAAACAGTGAATTACTCGATGAATGCCGACGTTGGTAGAATGTAGAAGTGAACACGGCTATGAAGCGATGTTTAAAAAGGGTTGATCTAGAAAATTCGTTAGCAGTAATTTAAATACCACCGAGCACTCCAAAATGTCAGCTAGTTGCCTAGCTTCTATGACCGTCTATGTATAGTACAAAATTGCATAATTTGCCCTAATGGTGCAGAGGACATTTGCATGACTTTGGACAAGCTGTACCTAATCTCTTGTAAAGCTTGTGTAATGCTCCTGTAAAAATGAATACGTTCTGGAAACAGCTTTGTGTCCGTGCGTAAAGGACACCTAGTTAGAAAACTTTAAGTCAAATCGAGTTCTCCACTGACACTACTCGGTTACGAAGACATAACGAAGATTTCGAAGTAAAAGTCACTATTTGAATGTGAATCTTAAAAATCCAAGAATGAACTGTCAGAAGAAGTGCCTTGTGGTCACGCGTCACCTAGCACCTTAACGGAGACTGATTTTATGACCTGACCCAGGTACATTCCTCAACCATGTCATACTCTGTGTGGCTGGTTCCCACCAAATGGTTGGAGTGCTTACAAAGAGCAAAACAATGAGTGCTTAAAAAAAGCTGTTTGCTGTGCGAATGAAGATCGCGTGTTACGTTTTATCTGCCGTGGTCATGCCGTTTGGCTGAGCAGAATTTTAACCTTCTCGAGCTCTGAAGAAAGAGAAACAGTATGGACGTCAGGCCGCATTGAATGTAATTTTGTTGTCGACAATTTCGGGTATGCTTGAGAATAAAATGCCAAGAGTAAGTTTATAATTGGCTACTTTTTATAAGCTTTTTAAAATGTAATGCAACTATAAAATAATTAAGAGACAAATTTGGAGCATTAAGTTTCAAAGAGCGATCGGACTCTCTACCTTGTCCTGGAGACATCCCATGAAGTGTGCATTCGAGGTGTTATAGCTTTTGCTGAAGGATTGTTTGAAGGCGAATCCTATATATGGTTTGTCGCTTTCTTAATTCTAGACGATTCTGTTTTTTGTTAAAAAGACAACGAATGTCCACCACCTCAATACTGGAAATTTTACCCAGGATCGACCTTCTATTAACCTCGGCATTGTATTACGAATTCGTCGTTTTTTCTCTTAGCAATCGCGAGGTTGTTAAACAGCATACGTTTACTTCCATACAATAACACACATACAACACAATCGTAGCTGACGTTTCGGCAGAATCGCCTTCTTCAGAGCCTGGAAGGGTACACCAATACGCAACTTACTATGTCAAACACTTCAACAGTACAAACAGAAAGACGAAAATCTGAGCGATAATTACAAGATCTACGGCTTCTCGAAAAAAAACCCATCGCTTTTTTTACCTGTCTTCCACCGAGGAAGAACAGCCGCTCAGAGTCGCATATGGCTGACAACTGCAGCACCTCCAATCAACGATCAATGCGAAGGTAAGGGGCGAGATCGCGCGTGATCTCGGCACATTCCTCCCTGCTACTCATTGTAGGATTTTTAGCGTTTAT
The DNA here is from genome assembly GCA_009735665.1 of Angiostrongylus cantonensis. Lineage (NCBI taxonomy): Eukaryota > Metazoa > Nematoda > Chromadorea > Rhabditida > Metastrongylidae > Angiostrongylus > Angiostrongylus cantonensis. The sequence goes on along the minus strand of MQTX01000083.1, from coordinate 1,523,040 downwards.
TGAAAAAGCCTCGAAGAGTTTGCGCCTTGGTGTTTTAGGATCCCGTGCGAAGATAGCGACTTTTATATCAAAAGCGTCTCCGTTATGCCTTTGTATCCTATGCGTGCCTAGTGGCGTACCTTGTCTTGCTTTTCGTTTGCCATCTAGGTGCTCTTTTATGCGGTTACATAAAGGTCTGTCCGTTTCGCCAATATATTCGTCTTCGCAGGCACCACAAGAGATCAGGTATATCGTGCTGAACTCATGCAGTCACCGTTCCTGCCATAGGGGCAGATTACGCAATTTTGTGTTTCACATAGACGGTCACACAAGCGGTTACGAACTAACTGGCGACGAAGAATATTCGGTGGTATTTCAATTAACACTACTGATTCCTCTAGATCTACCCTTCTAAAGCATCGCTTCATCGCTGCACTTATTTCATCGTTAATGAAGGGCAAAATAAACGGGACTTTGTTTTGGCTAGATCGTTCCTTTTGAAGCGTCGCTCTCCCTCGAAGCTTATCTCGTGGGGTTGCAATTTCGTAGCCATTGGAAATGGCTATTTGCAGAGCCAAGTCGCGCGATTCTTCCCTTAGTTCCCTATTTGTGCACACAGAGGTGGCTGTTTAAAACATGTTTCTCACAAGCGCCCTCTTTGTGTGTGAAGGGTGTTAAGAAAGGGAGTGAACCAGGATGTTTTTGTTACTTGGTTTTCGGTACCACTTTGTCATGTAACCGCTACTTGACAAGTTAATTTGAACGTTTAAAAACGGGAGCCAGTCGTCCTTCGGTTTCTCTCGGGTGAACTTGATCTCTGACTGCTCGTTCAAAAATTCAAAGCATTTGTCCATCTCGTCCTGTGTAGACAAGACGATAAAACAATCGTCTATATATCTGCAGTAGAGTAGCGACTGGAGACCGAGAACGGGGGCCTCAACTTTAAACATAAACGCAATGGCAAGGCTTGGTGCCAGTCGCTGTCCCATTGCCAGCCCACTTATTTTGGCGTAGTATTTCCCCTGACCATCTGAAATTCGAGCAGTTTAGGCACTCCTTTAAGAGAGCCATGAGCTGCTGGATGGACAAACAATGCATTTTTATTTTTCCTTCATGTTCTAAAAGAAGGTCGAAGATGGCTTGCATTGCGGAGTCATTCGATACGTTGGTGTACAGCGCGGTAGCGTCGAACGACTCCATCACGCGCGCGTTATTAGGAGACCAGCTGATTATGGGTCTAACCTTGAATGATGATGAATTGGTTGACGCAACATCATCAGAAGATACCAACTTATGTGTCTTAATAAGTAGGTATAAGACGGAACTTGTTGGTTTGTTGATCTTAAGGTGTGAAATGACCGATGATTTTAAACCCGCAGCATTTGCCACGCTGACCCATTGCTTGTTTAGCTTTCGGTATTGATGTTTCCATTTCTTTTCAGAGGATGGGCGACAGAGAGTAGCTGCACAGAGATGTTCCTCCGTTATCTTAACATCAAACTGGCGAGCAATAACTACGAACTCTCCCGCCTTATCACTAACAGACAATCTTATCGTTTCCGAGTTTATCAATTCTCTAATTTCTCGCAATCCACATTTTTGTGCGGCTGTGAGGTTAGAGATAAACCTTCTATCTCGGTAGTGATTAAGGGTCTTGAGAACGCCGTCCGCAAATATGCGTACACCCTCAACCTTCGCACACAAAGAGGGCTCTTGTGAGAAACATGTTTCACACAGCCACCTCTGTGCGCACAAGTAGAGAACTAAGGGAAGAATCGCGCGACTTGGCTCGGCAAATAGCCATCTCCAATGGCTACGAAATTGTAACCCCACGAGATGAGTTTCGAGGGAGAGCGACGCTCCAAAAGGAACGGCTTGGCCAAAACAAGGTCCCGTTTATCTTGCCCTTCATTAGCGATGAAATAAGTGCAGCGATGAAACGATGCTTAAGAAGGGCAGATCTAGAAGAATCGGTAGCGATAATTGAAATACCACCGAATACTCTTCGTCGCCAGTTAGTTCGTAACCGCTTGTGTGACCGTCTATGTTGGGGACGGCTTGCTGTTATGTGAATACCAAGTAGTTGAGAAAACTCGATCGGAATAGTTGTTCGTCATTGCTTTGCGCCACGCGGGACTTTTCTTGATTGACAGGCACAATGCTGGATACCTCAAACTTGGGTAATTAAACCGTTTATATACATATTATTTACACAACGCAATGAGATTGTAAATGTATGTACATTATACAATTGTAGAATATGGAGGCGGGTGTGACGTCGTTAATGACATGTACACCCGACAGCACTAAACATATTACAGTACTGTTATGCTGCTTACTTAGGCTGAGTTAAGGCATAAGATGTTAGATAGAGATGATGAAGAACCATGGATTGAGTGCGGCGGTGTATAGTGTATGGTGGTGACGCGCTTATAAGAGGTTAGCACAATAGAATGTACGCGTGAAATGCAGGTAAGGTGGTTCGTAACAATTCTGTGCAGCAATGCACATTAGGTGCGAGCTGTAGAATAGATTACAATCAAGCCAATTGAATGATGAGCAAACATTATGGCTTGCAGCGGCGTTATTATTAAGGCGTTAATTTAGCACGGTTCAAGAAGGTGTAATAATATGTAACTGGTGTACCACTACGATGAAACATAGGTACAGATCTAAAAGCGGACGAATCCTGACAGGGGTGAGTCCGAATAGCAATTCACGAGGCTATTTATTTGCTTTTGGAGAAGGCGGTATTTGGCGCAGGTCCAGCTTCTTTACCGAAAACATTCATCGGCTGTTTCGAAATAATCTCGAGCCCAAAGAGCAGCTGGCAGAAGTCGCAAACATCCTCGTGCCCTTTTTGTTATTGCACGCATAATGCCATTTTCATTATTGTACGCATAATGCCCCTTGGACAGTAATAGCAACCAAAAAGTACAGATCGTGAAAATAGATTTGCATAGCAGGACTGTTTATAGGGATCGAAGTTCCTTAGGATGGGATATGAATTTAGTGCACTCAGCACCATCTAAACACATCAAGAATACCGTTGCAATAGAGAGCGTTATTTCTCCATTAGATAACGTTTTATTTGGTCGACTTGTCGACAGTCTATATGAAGCACAAAATTGTGTAATCTGCCCCTGTGGCAGGGACGGTGACTACATGAGTTCAGGCACGATGTACCTGATCTCTTATGGTGCTTGCGGAGACGAATGTATTGGCGAAACGGGCAGACCTTTATGTATCCGCACAAAAGAACACCTAGATGGCAAACGAAAAGCAAGACGAGCCACGCCACTAGGCACGCATAGGATGCAAAAGCATAGCGCAGACAATTTTGATGTAAAAGTCGCTACCTCGCACGGGATACAAAAACACCAACGCGCAAACTCTTCGAGGCTTTTTGAATAAACGCCAAAAATCCAACAATGAATAGCAGGGAGGAATGCCCCGAGATTACGCGGGATCTCGCCCCTTACCTTCGTACCGATCGTTAATTGGGGGTGCTGCTGTCGTCAGCCATATGCGACTCTGAGCGGCTGTTCTTCCTCAGTGGAATACATGTAGAAAAAATGGTGGGTTTTTCGAGAAGTTGTTCACCGTGTGACTACCATTTAGATTCTCACTTTCTGTATGTGTTATTGAAGCCTTTGAACTAGTAAGTTACGTATTAGTGCTCCTTTTCAGGCTCTGAAGAACGCGATTCTGCCGAAACGTCAGCTACGATTGTGTTGCATGTGTGTTATTGTATGGAAGTAAACGTATGCTGTTTAACACCCTCGCAATTGATAAGAGAAAAAACGACGAATTCACTGGAAATTTTGTGAGACGGATTCGATGACAAAGATGCAAAAACATCGTATTTGAAGATATGCTGACCAGTTGATGATCACTTACGCAGGTAAAACAGAAGGACGAAAAACTACAGAAGAAATATGCTCATTGAGCAATAAGGATAAAGGATAAAATTCTCGGCGTTGATCAATCCGTGAGTGATACGCCATGCATTCGTCTTCATTAAGCATCTTTTGGAGGCTATTCACTGCAAATCTGGCCCTTACAATAACTCGCGGTGGCCTACCAATGTATCGAGCCAGTACTGCTATCCTCCTAGACAAGACTGGTACTAATTTACCGACCGCGGAGGGATGGAAGGCTTGGTGGGCCATGAGCGCCGGAATCGATTCCCCGTGTTTCAGGGCCTTCAACTACTGCACCACACGCGTCCTCATTGAGCATATCATATCATAACGTAGCTATCGTCTTGTTCGATTATAGTTTCGCGACGAAAACCTTTTGCGATTCTATGGCAAACCTTCCGCTTTCACGAGGTGTTGTTTTTATTCTTAAATCACAAATAAGCTGACGTTTCGGAGGTCTTCGCCTTCCTCAGAGCCTGGAAAGGTCAAGTTGACAGCAATTTACTCTGCCAAACGCCTCCATAACCAAACAAAGAAAACGCTAAACCAAGATTTCAATCACAATGAACACAGCTTTGCACACTCACCGCTTTCAATGAGGCCTTCCACGTGAATTCTGTGCGGTTGACCTCCACGGTCTTTCTTTGTTTGGTTATGGAGGCGTTTGGCCGAGTAGATTGCTGTCAAATTAACCTTTCCAGGCTGAACACTTCAACAGCAGAAACAGAAAGATGAAAATCTGAGCGATAATTACAAGATCTACGGCTTTTCGAAAAAACCCACCACTTTTTTCATCTGTTCTCCACCGAGGAAGAACAGCCGCTCAAAGTCGCATATGGCTGACGACTGCAGCACCCCAATCAACGATCGATGCGAAGGTAAGGGGCGAGATCACGCGTGATCTCGGCACATTCCTCCCTGCTACTCATTGTTGGATTTTTGGCGTTTATTCAAAAAGCCTCGAGGAGTTTGCGCGTTGGTGTTTTAGGATCCCGTGCGAGGATAGCGACTTTTATATCAAAATCGTCTCCGTTATGCCTTTGTATCCTATGCGTGCCTAGTGGCGTGCCTTGTCTTGCTTTTCGTTTGCCATCTAGGTGTTCTTTTATGCGGATACATAAAGGTCTGCCCGTTTCGCCAATCTATTCATCTCCGCAAGCATCACAAGAGATCAGGTATATCGTGCCTGAGCTCATGCAGTCACCGTTCCCTGCCACAGGGGCAGATTACGCAATTTTGTGTTTCACATAGACGGTCACACAAGCGGTTACAAATTAACTGGCGACGAAGAGTATTCGGTGGTATTTAAATCACCGCTACCGATTCCTCTAGATATGCCCTTCTAAAGCATCGCTTCATCGCCGCACTTATTTCATCGCTAATGAAGGGCAAGATGAATGAATTGCAGGGAGGAATGTCCCGAGATCACGCGTGATCTCGCCCCTTACCTTCGCATCGATCGTTGAGGGGATGCTGCAGTCGTCAGCCATATGCCACTCTGAGCGGCTGTTCTTCCTTGGTGGAAGACAGATGAAAAAAGCGGTGGGTTTTTTCGAGAAGCCGTAGATCTTGCAATTATCGCTCAGATTTTCATCTTTCTGTTTGTGCTTTTGAAGTGTTTGACCTAGTAAACTGCGTATTAGTGCACCCTTCCAGGCTCTGAAGAAGGTGATTCTGCCGAAACGTCAGCTAAAATTGTATTGTATGTGTGTTATTGCATGGAAGTAAATGTATGAGGTTTGACAACCTCGCGATTGCTGAGAGAGAAAACGACGAATTCATAATTCAATGCCGAGGTTAATAAATAGTCGATCCTGGATCCTGGGTACTTTCCAGGCTCTGAGGAAAGCGAAGTGCGCCGAAAAGTCAGCTCATTTGTGAATAAAGAATAAAAATAACGCCTCGCATTTGCTCAACAAGAATACGAAGAATTACTTCATTAATGCCGAGGTTAACAGAAAGTCGGTCGTGGAAGTTTCCGCTTTCAATCACTTCCACATAATTTTTCTACGAAATTTGCCCAATTTTAGCTAAGTAAAGTTTCCACGTGGAAAACACCACCTCGCTCACAACGAATGACAGTTCATTAGAATTTCTTGGTATAAAAAACTATATGTGGTGAAGGTGCCTGTGGTCATATTACAATAATTAGAACTCCCATTAACTTATACTCTACTAGCGAAATTCTATATTTTAAATAAATTCAAGAGCTTGGTTGGTGAAGAATTGCGAGGAAAAAGTTCTGCACAGCAAAATAAAGAAACAAGTGCATTAAGGGCAACGCGCTTTCATTTCGTCCCTCCTACGCGTGTACTGCATATACATCTTGAGAGTTATGTTTTAAACTCAACTCCTGCTATAAACCGCAGCAAAAACTTATACATGTTGTTGATTGGAATAATGATTGAATCATTTCAGGATTTGTTTTACTTTTTTGTTTTCTGCCTACTACAATTTTCACGGCGGGGTACTAAGCGAAATACAGCCACAATGTTGCTGAGATATTTTCAAAACTCCGGACCGCAGGTGTCTAAGGTGGGGAATGAAAGCGATATTGTGCTTTCCAGAGAGTAACACGTCTACCACCACACTATGCGAGTACTTCGTTTCGCCTGTCACTCAGCTAGTTCTATCTAGTTCAAGTTTTGCAAATATTTCAACAACATTGTAGTTGTATTTCGCTTAGTACATTGCCGTGACAATTCTAGTAGGCAGAAAATAAAAAGTAAAATATTGTGATTTCAACTAGAGCCTTAGCTGAACTGGATTCAATGCCGATGTTGGCTCCCCAGATAAATCCCGTTGACGGGTGATTGCTGATGGCGCTGATCGACAGAACTCGCTGAGAGACAGGCGAAACGAAGGACACGCATGGTGTGGTGGTCAACACGTTACTCCCCGAAAGGGACTATAGCGCGTTCGTTAGCTACCTTGGACACCTGTGGCTCGGAGTTTTGCAAATATCTCAGCAAAATTGTGGTTGTATTTCAGGATTTTTAGTTGAAGGTGCTGCAACTTCTTATACTAGTATGTTAAGGATACCGAAGTTGATTGAAGGAAACGGTGATCACGTCCAGATTCCAGTTGTCACCAAAAAAGATATGGCCAATGAAATCCATATACGAACATTTCTGGGACCCCAGGAGACGTAAGAAACTTACTAACGACTGATTTTTTTTGCAAATTTTTTTACAAAAGTTTTTAACCAAGAGTTAGTTATACAACTGAACAATGAAAAAGTGCTAGTTCTGAGACTGATTCTAGTTGAAATAGTTAATTCATATGCATAAGGAAAGCAGAAGTCCTAAATAAGTGCATATTTGTTCATTCATCACTTTCTGGTGGTCTACCAATGTAGCCACCTAATGTTATTCTCCTAGACGAGTTTCATACCATTTTGTCCGTTTTGTCGACTCAATGGGGCGGGCTTTCAGGTTTGATCCCATCTCGCCGATCCGGAGATTGGAAGCCCCCTAGCACAGCATTGAACGAACGACCCTATTTTCATCGCAGGACACCTCTAATCACTGCGATATATGTATTCATTTTAATAACGTACTTATAGTAAATTCCCCCTAGGATGAAGTCAAATATGCTTAAATCCAACCGAATAGCACTCAATAATTGAATACTCATCAGGAAGGTCGAAACCTCGAGTTCAGTTTTTCGTATGAGAGCAAATGGAACGTTCATTTATGATAATTCAGCCGCTCTCTAAAAATTTCACTACAATACAATACAATAAAGTCTCTATCCTGACACTCGAAAATAAACTGAAGGCGAAAGTTTCAGAAATAAACTAAGTGTGTTCGAAACGACTCTGTCAATACCACGATTCGCTCGATTCTGTGTGTTGCAGACGGCGGATGCGTTCGTCATGCCGACGTCACACGTCGAATTTATTCTGAAGATCCGTAATCAACGCGTAAGTTCTCTTTTTCTCAAAGCATTCTAGATGTTTTCGAAGGTAACTGAAACCGGGAACAATTCTCTCCTTCCGTTTAGTGCCAAGTCTTCATACGAAGCTTAACTTTGTTCCTCAAAACCGCTCTTCATTAAATTCTGTTCACTCGTCTTTTATTTGCAATTTCATCTTATTCTTCAAGTAGGGATAACTAATACCCTATAAAATAACAAATTTCCTGCTCGCCATATCAGTGGGATTCGACTAAGCCTGACCTCCTATGGAGAGCGGGTAATATTTCTTTGATGGCAGATAACAACCACGATAAATTGGTGTTTGTCTTCGGAACTGTTGAGATCGAAATTACATCCACAGCTTCAGAATATTTATAAATGAGCTATCGTTATATTTATTTCTAGATGTACTCGATCTGAGCGCTCTCATCATTTTTTACATAGTGTACAGTCTCGTAAGAAACTAATTTAAATGGTTTTGAGAGAGATGTTTACCCTATATGATTAAAATTGAGTCGTTTGGTGGAATTTAAAAAAAAAACTATGAGTTTTTTTTCAAAGATTCTTGACTGGGTAATGGATACGTTTTTGATCGACGTCGACTTCCCTATCGATCCCGAAGAGGATAAGATGGAAATCTGCTTCCTCGGATTGAGTTCGAAACGTGGTCAACCGTTGTGTATTACGCATCTTCAGTCTGATGGCAAAGTACGCAGTTTTTCTACTGAAATTTTCGAGGACTTCTCTTTAATGAAATACAGAAGAAAATAATTAAGGAATGAACAATGTATATCTTCTTTTCCACTCAGAACCAACTTTGATGGGCTGAATTGCTTTTTCCTTTCTTTTCCCTTTTTTCGGACTTCCACACAATCGCATTTACTGCATGGTGTTTAGAATCTACAATATAATAGAAATAAACATAAATCAACATTTCAAAACCGCCTTTCCCTTAGCCTCAGTATCATTAATCAACAGGTATTCCTTGTTTGGTAAACTTATGTGAGGTTGATAGACAATCTTTAAACGGCCAGCGTTTCGGCGTCTTCCTCTTCATCAGAGTCAATGATCCGAGTCAGTGGTACAAAGTACAAAAGAGCGTCGCCAGATGAATAAGTAAGAAAGATCCGACTGGATACGAAGATGAAGACGCCACATCGAGAAGACGAACGACTGTGGACCATCGACTCGGATCATCGGTTCTAATGAACATGAAACCGTCGAAACGTTAGACGAATAAAGATTATTTATCAACCTCGTATAAGCTTATCAAAGAAAGAAAATATGAATTAGTTTAGACAGTTCTCTATCACGACTGCATGGAGACCGCTGGTAACATCATCCAATCACTGTGTGACTACTTTGCCATCGAATCACTCGAAGCGCAAGCTGAATTCCCCAGCATATTTGCCGAAGTCGACAAAATATGCAGTGAGGTGATGAGAAACAATATCGTATGTACTCTAAGTTTTCGCAAGAACTTCAAGTTCATGACTAGAACACAATGTCGTTCATGACCAACACATTTGCAACTACGCCTAATTGCTCGTCAGTTTTCTCTTGATTATTCACGTACCATGTCCGACACATTTTTGTTTGGCAAGGTATCGATAAAATACAGCACGTTTAACGAAGGAACCTTATGATAGGAAACAAATAGTCAAAATACACGCGTTGAAATCAATGTATACAATTCACTGTGCCGGCCCGCGTGTCCACTGATGTCACATATGTATGAATAACATGAAAACTGATGAACTGATAACTTTCGTTCACGGGAAAGAGTTGTTTGAATACTTTACGTTGGTTATTGAACTAGCACAAAAATAATTAAGTCATCAAGTGTTTAAGCTAAATCTATAATCACCATTTAATAGGAATTGATACTTTACCACGTTATAATTTCACAAGAGTTTATCACTTCGCAGTGATTAACTAGTGCCCCTGATCCTTATTGGACTTCGATATAGAGGGCGGTTCACGTAATTTCTCATGTTGGGAAACTGTAGTCTCCTCAAGGGAATGGCTGTTTAAAGCAAGGTATAGTAAATAGGGATATGTCTATCACTACAACGCCAGAGCTAATCCTCTTTCATAAGTCTTTTATTTTATATCCGTTCTCTCTTTAGGAGGGGCGCGTGTGGCACAGTGGTTGGAGGCGCCACTGCGGCACGCACGTGAAATGCGCCCATGGACCACCAAGCCTTCCATCCCTCCAGGGTCGGCAAATTGGTACCAGACTTGTCTGGGAGGATAGCAGCACTGGCTCGATACATCGGCAGGCCACCGCAAGTCACTGTAAAGGCCAGATATGCATTCAATCACCTCCAACGATACTTAATGAAGTCGAATGCATAGCGCATCCCTCAGGGATTGATGAACGCCGAGAGCTTTATCCTTTATCCTTTATCTCTCTTCAGGACCTTTAGATGTCGAAAAATTGTCTTCTGTTATTAGCATCAATGACTACGAGTTGACAGCCACGTTTGTGAATGGCGGACGAGTTTTAAAATGACCGCACTTTATATAAGTTAGGAGTCCTACCTTATGCATTAGACTTTCTAAGTGGTTAGTATACAATTTTATAATGAGGGACCACACAAGAAGCAAGCTATCATAATATTCACTGTTCAAATCGATATGAATCTATCAAAGGAGATTGTTTTGTGTAACTAGTAAAAGTGCAGAACTTTTCCTAAAGTGTTTTACCTCACACCTTAAGTTTAGCTTGTTTTACCTTAAGACGAAACATACCTTAAGACCTTCCATCAAATTACTGTACTCACTTCCAAGTCGATATACCTAAAATTAGTTTGAATCTACTTTCAGCTGGATTCGATGTACGATGTGCGTGATCGCTTAGCAACGGATCTGACAGAAAAGCAGACGCAATTGATGGAAATGATAATCAGAGCGGAGGATGCCATCGTCATTGGTGATCTGTGCGTATGTTCGTGCAAATCGCGCTCTTAATCTTAAGCAAAGATATTAGCAAAGCAACTTTTATTCAATATGTAAGCAGTCCCATGCATTCATTTCAATCCATGGTCCACTTATTCGCCGCAAAAATCTACGATAATACTTTTCACATTAAATCCATAGCTACAAAAGCATGGACACGAAAGTAGTTCCTAAAAAGATACTATTTACTCTTAATACTTTACAAAAAAAACATTTTTCTCCGACAAATTTACTCGCTTGTGTATTACACAGAGCCACTAACAACTGCTGTACCTGCGCTCTGAAGTTCGAGACTTAAGCTACACCGCGTCAAGATCACCTGTACCACTTGTAGTCCCGTTGATCGTCGAGTGACTCGAGCGAGCGCCAGTAAATCCTCCATTTTCCCTGTCGCGTGCAAGACTAGCCCAGTGGGTTATGCTCGCTTTAGGGACTCGTCGAGCACCATATCTTTCTCCTAGGCTTTTCGTGAACAACTCTGACCATCGGGTCCGTGGACTTTCTGCAGTACGTTTGACATCACGAGGAATCCAGTCACTAACAGCTCTTGTCCATCGGTTATCAGTCATACGCATTACGTGTCCGGCCCACCTCATCTTCGACTATTTGGCGCACAGAACGGCATCTTTCATTTTTCATCGTTGACACAGGTCGTAGCTTCGGAACCCATTAAAAATTTGTGTGAAACGGGATACTCCTAGCATCGTGTTTTCGACTGCGCGTTCGATAACGCTGAGTGATCTTTCATCTTGCTTACGCAGCGATCAGGTTTCTGACGCATACGTTAGGGCAGGAAGAACCGTTGAGTCGAAAAGGTGAGCACGCAGTCGGGTCTTCTTTGTTCTCTTCACTACATCCTCGATGCTCTTGAAAGCTCCCCAAGCCGCTCGCTTCCTTCTGCTCAGCTCTGGAGCTAAGTCGCTCATCATATTGATTTCCCGACCTAGATAGACATAACTGGAGCATTCGGAGATATTCGTTCCGTCGAGTGTGAATGGAGTATACGAAACCAATCCGTTCCTCTTCCTCATGAACATCGTTTTTGTGAGAGCTAGTCGAAGACCAATCTTTCCACAGGCTTTATCAAACTCGCAAAGCACAGTATAAACCAGCTTTACATCGTATGATTTTCCTCCTAAAGCTCCAGGAATCGTTTTTTAAAAAAATTTTAGAACCTCTTAATTTGAAATTCATAGCGTATTCTGACGCAAGAGTTCTCGCAAGCGCAATGTCAAAACTAGTTTGGAGGTTTAAGAACAAAAGTGCTTCTTAACAGATGCTTGAATACTCACGTGAGTCGATGATGGGCAAATTAGTCACTAAAAGGTGACTCTCATTAATTTTTCACTTCACTATTAATATCGAGTTGCTGCGAAAACAGTGCATCGAAGGCTATTAGTTAAAGGCCGCTGATGAAAATGTCGAGAATGAAAAAAAAGAGTTATGATAAGAAATTCCAAATGAAATTGAGTTTCCAAGATTGACTTTCTATTAACCTCAGCTTGGATTATAGATCTGTTGTTCTCTTTTTACACCAATCGCAAGGTTGCTATTCAGCACATCTTTGCTTCCTTACAAATATCACATACAACACAAAACGAAACTGAACAAAAAAAAACCACTGAACAGCCACTAACATTGTCGAAACGTCAGCTACCGTTTTGTTGCCTGTGTTATATTTATAAGAAAGTAAAGGTGTGCTGAATAACAAACTTGCGATCGGTGTAAAAAAAAGAGAACAACAGATTTGAAATCGAGTTCTTTCAAACGCAGTAATTTAAAAATAGGGCGGATAGCACGATGGTAGTGATGTCTGTCATCATTAGAATGGTGCTAGTTCGATTCTGCAAAGGGCCAACCACGCTTCTTATTCTTCCGGGTAAGGAAATTGGTACCTGACTCGTTTGGGGAAAAAAATCATTCTCTGCAATACAATTGAAAACGATCCAGCCTGGCTATCTCAAAGCTCAGGGAGAATTGTTTGACCTGGCTCGAAGCATTCTATGAGATTCAGGATGAAATGAAAACCCTCAAGCAACAACCGAAGCAACACGTTAAAAGTTGGAAAACGAGGAAACAAGTCGAATGTGAGAAGTGCTGAGATCCGCACAGTAAACGTGAAGAGGGATCATACAAATAAATAAACAATAATAGCCTAAAAATGGTGCTGCATTTTCATAAAATCTTGGATTAGATATCTGGGCCACACATGAGTTAACGCAACGCTTGACGCCTAATTTTGAATCAGCTGCGGACTCGTTGAAATTCGTCAGTAACTGAAACACGGTTGTCAACACGCGGTGAACGACGTCAGTTTCATACGGTAAGCACTAGTTGTAGCCACCGGAAGCGAGCAAAATACCAGTAAATTCCCACGCTTTCTTAGAGCGGTGTTTTTAAGTGTAGAACTTCAAGTACATGCTTAGCTAACAAACTAGTCCAGGAAACAACTTTTACAAATTATTATACGTAAAGAGTAACTCTTTTTGATTTTGCTTGGCAAGACACGAGTAAGTTGGAAAAGATATGAGGCGAATACAAAAGGCGTAGCAAAGATCTCTGGATTGAAATAAACCACTGTAAATTTTGTAGAGTGATCGCGTGTCGCGGCGATGTGGTAAACGCCAACGTCCATTCATCTTTATGAGCTGGAGAACCAATCTAGTTTCATGTGAGTGTTTTTCAAGAAATCTAGAGCAGGTGGCACCATAGTGCTAAGTGTTGAGATTAATGGGCATTGCCGGTTAGTTGTCAACTTATCAAAACCAAAGCAACGCTACGTAATGAAACAAAATCATACTCAACTTGTTTCGGCAGCATTCGTTAGGGATCGCTCTCCTGTCCATCAGTCTTCAATCAGGTAGCAGACTAGTCAAAGTAAAAACTATAATTACATATAATTTCCACTAAATTATTATAATATTGCGCTAACATCATTGCGCCTGCTGTTAAACTATAGTTGTAACTAATATATGAAAGCTCAACTTCACCATATGCCAAATAACCTAATACCTACTGCTACAAAGTGGAACAAATCATCACTCGTCAAGAACCGTTTTGCATTGAACTGGTACTGTCGAGTGACGGTCTTCATTCGGATGGTAATTCACTCACTGTACGGGATTCGCCTCGCTGAGAGAGCGAAAACCCACATCGTGAAAATGAACGGGTTTTTCGACTGTCTAGAGTAATTCTGGAGATAGCGAATAGAAGTCTTATGACATATTTTTGTTAGCTTGCCAAAGAAGAAAAACAATGATTCTTGATATATAGTTTAAATTACTGCAGCTTATTAATTTTTTTTCGTATTTTTTTTTCCAGCTCGGTCTCCTATACTCATCATTGGTTATCAAATGTTTGCCATTTAATGAAAGAGTGCTACACAGTTTTCTAACTGTGATTTCTACGACTACTTCAAACTGGCAACAAATTCAGCTGACGCGGTTTATACTCGGGTTTTCGGAATGTAGTTTTGCGTCACGGATCTGAACGCTTTTTTTCTCGGTTTCCTTTTGGATCGATACATGAACAATGAGCGAACTAGATAAATGATTTTTGAACCTTTTACTATGGAGTCAATTGGCCTAGGAAATATTCTTACAGTCTTAAAGCGAAAAACTATCCAAAAGTGTGATAAAAAGCTCGCGTACGCCTTTCCAAAGATGTGTCTTTTATGCTCTCAACAAATTGGATTTTCTTGCACCATTTTCGCAAGTTCATCAGTAATATGAGCGTTGACGTTCTTAAGATTTTTCAAGAAGATATTGGAGAGAGTGGTTAAAGGCTAATAGAAGACGATTGAAGTAGTCATAGTGAAAAGCGGTAGTTGCCAAATAAGGCATAGGGGTGGGGCCTTAATCATTTTTGCTAATCATCTGAATGAATTAGTTCTGAGAAAGCTCTTTGCATGAGAGAAATAGTGATTCGTAAAAAGTTTGACATCTTTTGCTTTTATTTTTCTATACAACTCTTGAGCTATGCAATTTTCCGACAGATTTTGGATTCACTGCCAAATGATATCAACATAATTATCGCTCAGATTTTCATCTTTCTGTTTGTGCTGTTGAAGTGTTTGACCTAGTAAGTTGCGTATTGGTCTACCTTTCCAACCTCTGAAGAAGGCGATTCTGCCGAAACGTCAGCTACGATTGTGTTGTATGTGTGTTATTGTATGGAAATAAACGTATGCTGTTTAACAACCTCGCGATTGCTAAGAGAGAAATCGACGAGGTTAATAGAATGTCGATCCTGGGTACTATTAGGCATTTTGCTTTAAACAGTCTTCAGCGGCAAAGTATTCACTAGGAATTTCACAAAGCTGCTCAGAAGCACGAGTTTAATCTTAGATAGATTTCGACATACAATACGACTTTATCGAGACTTTCCTACGATTTGCATTTTCACTTCCTAATTATCTATGGGTGATAAAAGCACATTAATGTAGTTAATGTTATTAACAGATGCAGTTCACCTGTATCTCCTGTATCACCTGTAGTCCTGTTGATCGTCGAGTGACTCGAGCGAGCGCCAGTAAATCCTCCATTTTTCCCTGTCCCATGCTAGAGTAGCCCAGTAGGTTCTCCTCGCTTTAGAGACTCGTCGAGCATCATATCTTTCTTCTATGCTTTTCGTGAAGAACTCTGAACATCGGGTCGGTGGTCTTCCTCTTCGACTATTTGGCGCACAGAACGGCATCTTTCATTTTTCATCGTTGACACAGGTCGTAGCTTCGGAACCCATTAAAAATTTGTGTGAAACGGGATACTCCTAGCATCGTGTTTTCGACTGCGCGTTCGATAACGCTGAGTGATCTTTCATCTTGCTTACGCAGCGATCAGGTTTCTGACGCATACGTTAGGGCAGGAAGAACCGTTGAGTCGAAAAGGTGAGCACGCAGTCGGGTCTTCTTTGTTCTCTTCACTACATCCTCGATGCTCTTGAAAGCTCCCCAAGCCGCTCGCTTCCTTCTGCTCAGCTCTGGAGCTAAGTCGCTCATCATATTGATTTCCCGACCTAGATAGACATAACTGGAGCATTCGGAGATATTCGTTCCGTCGAGTGTGAATGGAGTATACGAAACCAATCCGTTCCTCTTCCTCATGAACATCGTTTTTGTGAGAGCTAGTCGAAGACCAATCTTTCCACAGGCTTTATCAAACTCGCAAAGCACACGTTCGACTTGGCTAATGTATGGTGCTATAAGGACGATGTCATCAGCAAGGCAAAGACTGCCTTATCTGCCAAACATGGATTTTCAGTCCTATATTATCCCATTCCAATGTTCGCATGAAGTTATAAAAGAAGGCAGCAAATAATTTTGGCGGGATGGTATCGCCTTGCCTAACTCCTCTTTTGACGTCGATGTTAACATCGCTGTAGAATGGTGAAATTTTGGTTATGAAATTTTTGTACAGCTCAGGAAGAATCTTTATGTACTGGGTAGGAACTCCTTGACTACCAAGGGCTTCCATGACTGCTTCTATCTCAATTGAATCAAAGGCCTTCTCTAAGTCGACGAATGCGAGACAGAGCGGTCTTTTGTACTCTCGCGATACTTCAATGAGCCTTGTTAACGTGTGAATGTGGCCCATCGTACTAAATCCTTTTCGAAACCCTGCTTGCTCGCACGGCTGTCCTTCGTCCAGTGTTCTGTCAATCCTGTTTAGGATGAAACGAGTGAAAAGTTTGTGGACGACAGACAACAAGCAGATTGGGCCATAGTTGCCCATATCGTGGTGGTTACCCTTCTTGAACAATGACACGCTCTTGTTGGTCTCTCACAGAGTGGGGACCGTGCATTCAGACATATAACGTGTGAAGAGCCTAGACAGTGCGTTTACGAGGACTGGCGGAAGGCTCCTCAGATGTTCTGATCTTATCTTGTCCGGACATGGTGCTGTTCGATTTTTCACCGACGAAATGGCATGTCTAATTTCGGAAGGGAGAACCAGTGGAACAGCATATCCATCCGCTTTTATTTCATAAGATGGGAGATGGACGTGGCTATCGAAGAGATCTGAGTAGTAATCGTGAATGATTTTCTCCATTGCCTTTCTGGACGCTGTTATTGTTCCGTCTGGGCGTCGGAGTGCAATCATCATGGTCCTGTAATTGGCGAAGCTTCGGCGGGCTTTGCAAATGCTGTTCCCAGCATCTGCATCTTCGACCATTACTTCTGCTCTTCTCTCTTTAAGATCTTCTTTTATCGCCTGTCTGCATTGTTTCGCAAGCTCGGATGTTAGTTCGCGGTTGCCTGCAGCTCGTGCGATTCCACGCTGGCATATTAACTCGAGTTTCTGGAGAGAGATGTCTCTTGGTGACTTTCGAACTCTCAGCTTTCATAGCGCTAACTTAAAGATGTTGAATGAGCCGATCGTATTGTTCGTCGATGTTATCGACAGCGGCATCTTCCGAACAGTCGACTAATGAATTGAATAATTCCCTGTTTACTGTGGTTGTGGGACATCGTTACCATGGATGGTTTTGGTCGCCATGATAAACTCAGAGAGCCGCTCACCCTGTTCGTTCCATTCTAATCCGTGGTTCCCAATGTGACGTTCCTCAGACGATTTTCTTATTCCGATCTTAGCATTGAAATCTCCAATGATGACCTTGAAGAATGTATGGTCTTCTCTGTAGGACTTCTCCAAGTCCATGTAGAATACTTTGACTTTATCGTCATAGTTTGATGTTGGCGCATAAACGACGAAACTTATCAAAACCGGTATTGATCCACATCTTTTTAATCGTAAACGCCGGATTCGGGTTGTAAACTGTTCGAATGAATCGATGTTCATGGACAAGCTCGTGTTGACGAGAACGCCGACACCGCCTACACCTCTACTGTCACATGTTCCGAGGAACAGTTCTTCTCCAGTGTCATAGACAGCGTTGAATGGGTGGCGTCGTCTCGTCTCGGCCAGGCGGATGACGTCGTACGTTAGCATTCTTGCTTGCATGACCAAGTCCTCTATCGAGGAGTGGGATGCTAGTGTACGTGCATTGTAGGTACAGATCGTCACCATAGTTCTTGATCCCGGCAGTTTCCATTGGCCCTGAGATTTTAGCAGCCTCTCCGTACTCGTCCTACCCAACGCTGCGAAATTGGGGGCTCCTTCGGGGTCAGGGGAATGAGGCCCGTTTTTTTTTTACTGTATTTAGCATGTATTATTTCTTTGATGAGCTTACACGAGGTTGATAAAAATATTTATTACCGGCTAACGTTTCGACGTCTTCGTCTTCATCAGAGCCGATGATCCGAGTCGATGGTGCACGCTTGTTATTCGTCTCGATGTGGCGGCTTCGCCTTCGTGTCGAGTCAGGTCTTCCTCAGCCGTCCGTCTCCTCGAATGGGCATAACAAGCGTGGACCATCGACTGGGATCATCGGCTCTGAGGAAGACGAAAATGTCGAAACGTTAGCCGGTAATAAATATTTTTATCAACCTCATGTAAGCTCATCAAAGAAAGAATACACATTGATTATGCACACCGACTTTCAAGGAAAGTCGGTTTCGATGTATTTTAGCATATTTGATACCCACGGGTAGCTTGCCAGGCTCTCCCAGAGTGAACGTGAAGCTTATTTGTTGGAGCCGACTCCTAACCGCCTCCCATGTACTTCCCTGTCACTTGATTGCAGGCTTTTGGCCGAATTAACTCGAATACAATCCGCATAAAGCGAGAACGTAACCACACACGCATGCATGAATATAGCAAATAAAGTATGTGCCAAATCGGCGCAGCAGAAACAGAGAGTCCATCCTCTGGATCCACCTGCATCTCAGGGAAGCAAAGGTCGCTTTTGGTCCGCGACTAACCCTCTATCCGCCACCTGGGGACGCGCCACGTAGCCTCGCGAGTAACCGGCTGGAGATCCCTCATATGAGGGAGATCCGTAGCGTCAGGATACCGTGTTGAATCACGGAGTCATTGAGAAGCCTCGCATAGGTGGATAAGTATGCAGAAGTGCTAAGTGTTCACAGTGTAGGCATTTACTGTGTAGTGCATTACTAAACGCATTACAGAACCCTAATTGTTATTCTTATAGTCATTCACTAATGTACTCAAGCCAATCTATTTTACACCTAAAATCCTTATGGTCCCCGCTCACCCTTTTACGTGTAAAACCTGCACCAGCGATTTTTACACTGTGCTCGTTACATACAATTTGCGTGCAGCTACAACCATTGGAATGCTGCAAGGTATGTAACTTGGAACCCTTACATACGGTTAATTTTCTACTGCGTAAAATTATTATGATTTGCATTTTGCACTAATTATTGAAGTATTTTAAGCAATATTCTTTGCTAGGGGGATAGATAGCGGATAGTACAGTGGTAGCGATGTCCGTCATCACGAGCATGGTGCTAGTTCGATTGTGCTCTGGGCCAACCAAGCCTCTCATAGCTCTAGAGACCGGAAATTGGTACCAGACTTTTCTGGGAAAAAATCGCCTTTTGCAATCGAATTGGGAACGCTCTAGCTCGGCTATCTCAGAATTCCAGGGAGGATCGCTTGACCAGCATTCTACGACATTCAAAACGAAATGTTAATACTCAACCAGTAACCGAAGCCACACGTAAAAACTGGAAGATCATTGTGGATAGTGGATGCGAGAAAACGAATCGAATGTGAGAAATGCTGAGATCCACACTGTAGACGTGATGATGAGTGAAATGAAAAGAAAATTTTAAAAAATATTCTTTGTTGGGTTGCTTGTATGTGATGCTGAAATACCTGGCATCTTTTGCACTTCGGGGTTGCAAAATTTTACCAACTGCTTGTAAAAGCCATTACATCGTCTTCTTCTTTTGATGATAGAGTCTTTTCCGGTACGTTGACAAGTCAGTTCGAAGCTACTTTAATAAAACTGAAGCAAATGTGAACCCACTTGTCGAAAACTGCGCATTCTGCGGCATCGATGGCTTACCAAGTGGTAGGGTCATGTTTATCGTTTATTTTTCGACTTAACCACCATAATACCACTTTTACTCTGTTGGACCATCGATTCTACTTTCTTCCACTTCTACTAGATAACTTGATTGGCAAGTTTTTTCCTGCTTTCGCTGCATGTGTCTAATACCGGCTTTCCTGTAAAAGGCACGAGGGGCTACTTAATGAAAACCTCTTCGTCCGAAATGTGCAATCTGTTGCAATGCCTATCGACAATCAAAAAGTGGACTCATTCTGAACAATGTTTGTCGACGCTTAAAAGCTGCATTTTCAGCAATATGGAGTTAGCTTAGCAGCATTTGCAATCGTCATTTTCTCCTTATTTTAGATCATAGACGGCTAGAAAGACAGGTGAAACAGTTGCTGCATTTACCCAACATTAGAAGCAGAAGGAGTCTCATCGGAAGGCATTGACCAATCCAATGATCTTAATGAGCAACAGCTGATCAACTCCAGATTGACAATCGCTGAAAATCCAACGGTCATGTGGCTCTAGGCTCTTTGAACACTCACCAGCATCATTGAGCACCCTATTGTCATCTTAACATCGTTTTTATTGTCATCGCGTAGCAAAGCAGTTGAACCCGTTCTTTCTTTTAGTCATACACTATGTTTGGATGTTTCAAAACTGCCGAAGCGTTAGTAAACGTGGGCGTAGAAGTGCACAGCGAAATCGAATGATGAGGTGAACAAGTATAAAATGAATGTGATCACTCTCGGGAGTGGAAAATGGGCCGCATATAACACAGAATAAAACGGAGCTAACGGATTTTTAACCGTGGATTTCAAGCAATACAGACCGTCTGAAATTTATAAATATTTGCAGTAATCCATAGTTGTACTTTCTCATCAGGAGCGAAGCTAAATGTGATAGCTTAGGGTTACCACACGTTGAATCAGCGCCAACTCTAACAGTTACCAACTGTCTGAGCTTACCATGGCCAACAATATGCATGTAAGTTCACGACTGCAAAAGCACTTCCCTTAACGTTCTGTGTGAGAGTCCGTAGGTAGAGCAGACCTTGCTTATTTGGATACTTGAATGGCCAGTGTTGGCCCTCTGCTGTTCTCCATGTTTATTGAACGTCTAAGGTACACGGACGATGTACGTTCATATTACGTTCATATAGCGTTCATATTTATGACCAGAAAATCATCCACTTCGATATGCTCACCTTCGCACCATGGGTTGCTCACAAACAAGGCCTTCGTCCTACATATGAGTTCATTGAACATCGTCTTCACTTCTCATTCATCGAGAGTACTCACTCTTTATTTCTTCTGATGTCGAATTCCTTGCTATGCTTGTAACCGAAACAAGTGCTAACAGTTTAATGTGAGGCGAAATTAGAGTTAAATCGACTTCACCCTCACACAAAAGATTATGAAACTTACTTGATACTTGAATGGCCCGCCCTCACTGGTTAGGCGGATCGCAGCATAATATCCATTTTTCGGAAATTTGCTGCTTAAGCCATTATGATTCCCTGGAGTCCCGAGGTCAGCCTGGCCAAAGTCTGCCGCAGGTATTCACCACGACAGGAAGTCTCAGCTCTTGTGGATCAGAGGGAGATTTACCACCTAGCGACTTTGATACCAGGACGGTGGTTGATTCTGGTATTGTTTTACTCTTAGCTAGGCTTCCTGATGGGAACGCCGGACTCCTTCTCAGCTTGAAAGACCTTGCCAAGGGACGAATCCCCGCTGCACATCGCAGTCCGACACCCAGGAACACCTCCCAGCCACGATGAGGCGGTAAACCCTTGGGAGGTTGAGGAGACTACTACAGTGGATATCAAAGATGGGACATCATTTGGGGGTAGAAAGTGCTTGTTGGCTTTCATTTCCGTGTGTTGCTTCGATATTTCGTTTAAACAATGTCAGGCCTGTGTGATACAAATGGTGTTTGTAACCAGAGAACCACTCACATCGACTTCTGTTTCACTTCACTTTCAGTTTTTTTTTCTTTGTACAAATTTATTCTAAATGATGCATTATAACAAGTTCATTTAAAAGACTACTAGTTCATACTGCATATTCCAACGAGTTTTTCTCAATTTAGGCCATATCTACTTTATAATCTAAGGCCAAGATAAATAGAAAGTCGATCATGGGAACCTATACTTATTTTTTTATGCATATCCTAATTTTTTCCGAAATTCTAAAATTTAATGATAAGTCATTTATGACGGAGCGTTGAATGAGTAAGCATCGCGCATGCTTTTGACTCATTTATTCGACCTGGTACTTTCAGTGAACTCTGGGTGATGTGATGTGTTTTTGCAGTCATAGAGTTTAAAACTAAGTTTCAACGGAGTTCATTTTTTAACAAAGCTGCATTGTGTTATAAACTTAAGATTTACTCCAAACAGCTTAAATACCTGATTCAGAGATCTCGTCAGAAAATACTACACTCGGATAGGTCATCTTGATCGCACCGTTCGACAAGCATTTCACTTGCGTGCTAACAATCATGAGAGATTTGTGCATTCATTACGAACACTCCACAAAATCATCGAACAAGCTGCAAAACTACGGTGTAAGGACCATATTCTCTTCATGTTTTACATACTGATCCTGAAAAACATTGTGAAACAATACGAAAACTCACACATGTTGCCTGTGATTGCCAGAACATCCGAATTGGAGTCGGCTTGTTACGTTGGTCAATCGATCGGCTATAGAACTCGCCATCACTACAGGAATCTCTGAAATACCGGAAGAATTTTAGTCACATGAAAGCATACTCTTTCTGATTAGTAAGTGAACGGGACATCCTGTCATGAACAACCGGGAACAGTGACAAGAGAAAAAGAATGGGTGCTAAGGTGCAAACAAGTTCAATTTTTGAATAAGGCCGCCTCAACGGACAACGGCTACAAGCTGACGAATCGAACGGAAACACAGAGGACCCTACAGTACCCCAAAGCAGGGAGTCATCTAAGAACCAAAATACAAAACTAGACAAAAGGATAAAGGTCTCGGCGCTAATCAATCCCTGAGGGAGGCGCCATGCATTCGACTTCATTAAGCATCATTTGGAGGCGACTGAATTGTGGACTATCGATATATCGAGCCAGTGCTGCTCGCCTCCCAGACAAGTCCGGCACCAATTTGTCGACCCTGGACAGATGGAAGGCATGGTGAGCCACGGGCGCTGGGATCGATTCCATGTATGT
This sequence comes from Angiostrongylus cantonensis, assembly GCA_009735665.1. Lineage (NCBI taxonomy): Eukaryota > Metazoa > Nematoda > Chromadorea > Rhabditida > Metastrongylidae > Angiostrongylus > Angiostrongylus cantonensis. The sequence goes on along the minus strand of MQTX01000083.1, from coordinate 1,500,126 downwards.
GTCGCAGGACGCATCCGACTACTGGGCCACATAACTAGATATCCATAGCTAAATATAAAGGAAAAATTGTTAGAGCATTAATATTCCTATGCTTTTGAATCTGAAGGTTTGTCGTCGAACTATGTGAGGCGTGACCAGTGTTGAATTGGAATAAACGTAGACCAAAAGCAGAAATAGATTCGTCATGAGAGACAGATAGATTAAAGATCATTCCCTCTATCTCGGCTGGACACGATCTCTGCTGTTGTAGAGTTTTACCTTCTCTATACAGTGCAAATATATACGACGGGGGACGTGTTTATCCAAACACAGTATCCTATATTCTGCAAAAAGGCGTGGCTGTATGCCTGTAATCATTTGACTGACATATCGATGGGAAGCGTTTGGAGTCTCGCTAATAGTCAAACTCTACTAATCCAATATAGCGTGGAAAATTAATTTCAAGAAGTATATTCAACCACCACAGTAGAATACCCAGGTTAACTTTAGCGATCAATTTTCGAAAGCGATAAAAATAGAAGGATTTGTAAGAAAAATATGATGCTCTTTGTGAATCTCCTACAGTCAAATGCCACTGAGCACCTTTGGCATACTGCCCAACTAATAGAGACACAGGAACCTTGAAACCACTAGCTGGAATCATTTAATTATTAAAGGCACTACACATGACCAAATGATATCTTCTAATATATTCAATGGTAAGCAGAAGACCGGAGTTTCCATCTATACTGAACCAAAGAACCGTGACGCTTCTGTAAATGCCATAATGTTGAAAATCACATAATTTATATAGGTACCTGAATGACAACTGCTGAACAAAAAGTCTTTAGGAAATGGATCTCATAAAATGTCCAGAGGAGTTCAAAAAGGAAGCTCACAAGGCGATCGATTCTACAAATTAAAACTTTCGACAAAGAATATTATTCTTCGTGGCTGTATAACAGAATTCTGGTTAGCTCTTGCATTACAGCGACCAGTGGAGACACTACTGCTCACTGTGCACAGATGCTACAGCAGACCCAATTAGGGACATTACACTATGACTTAGTTCTAGTATGCATAAGAAAAAACCATGTAATTTTCTAGAAAAACTCTTTCAGGTGGTGAGCCGAGCCGGAAAATCGTATCAGCTTCCAGAGGGGCAATAGCCGATGACAATAAAGCTATATTAGCAAAATATCTCAGATATGGAGCGTAGCGAAGTTATTAAATTCCCAAGTGTTTACAGGGAGAATCGTGGAACTACGTAGTTTCCTACAATAAATTTTATTACGCCATAGTTGTCTAAAACAAGTCTATTGACAAGTATCCTAGTATATTTAAAGGTTGCCTTCTTTGAACTGGATTCTGTTTCTTGCTCGCGATTGTTCTTTCATTGTTCTTAAGCTGGTGAGAGTATTGTTTGAGTCCTCAACTCATGAAGTCAGTATGTGTGATCAACGTCATCTTCACCATTTTTTTATTACCAATGTTCGCAATTTCTCTAT
>MQTX01000083.1:1477885-1495942 GCA_009735665.1 Angiostrongylus cantonensis | reverse complement strand
TATATATGCGAATATTATGAGCACATCGTGTACTACCCATGTGGAAGTAACACTACTTTCAAATAATTCTTCGCATTCTTATTGAAAAAACGCGAGGCGTTATTTTTATTCTTTATTCACGAATAAGCTTTATTTCTTTATTCACCAAGGGACATAGCGGGGAGGACTTTGAGGTACGTGCCACGATCCTCGCACGGGAATCGAGAACACAAAACTCTCGAGGCGCTCTGGATTAAATCCAGAAATCCGAAAATGAACCGCAGAAAAGAATACCTCGTTATCGGGCGCGATATTGGGCAGTATTAAACCTATCATTCTGATGGGAAGGGCGCATTACGCTTCCATGTGAATTCTGTGCGGTTGGTCTCCATGCGACATACTCAGTGGAAACCTAATAGAAAGCGGTGAGTGTGTAAAACTGTGTTCTAGATATGCTTCGAAACCGACTTTCCTTGAACCTCGGTGTGTTTAATCAATACGTATTTTTTCCTTGATGAGCTTACACGAGGTTGATAATAATATTTATTATCGGCTAATGTCTACGTCTTCGTTTTCATCAGAGCCGATGATCCGAGTCGATGGTCCACGCTTTTCTTTCGTCTCGATGTGGCGGCTTCGCCTTCGTGTCGAGCCAGGCTGTTCGTCTCCTCGAATGAGGCACACTGTATGCACAAGTGAAGACGAAAAAGACCTGACTCGACACGAAGGTGAAGCCGCCACATCGAGACGAAAGAAAAGCGTGGACCATCGACTCGGATCATCGGCTCTGATGAAGACGAAGACGTCGAAACGTTAGCCGATAATAAATAATATTATCAACCTCGTGTAAGCTCATCAAGGAAAAAATATGTGTTCTAGATAATTGAAGTTCTAGTTTAGCGTTTTCTCTGTTTCGTTATGGAGGTGTTTGGCCGAATAGATTGCTGTCAACTTGGCCTTTCCAGGCTCTGAGGAAAGCGAAGCCCGCCGAAACGTCAGCTTATTCGTGAATAAATAATAAAAATAACACCTCGCGTTTGCTCAGCAAGAATACGAAGAATTACTTGATCAGTGCGGAGGTTAATAGAAAGTCGGTCGTGGGATTTATTACGAGAAGTGTCAGCACTATACTTCCGACTTGTAAAAGAAGCGCTGTCACTAAGACAAAAAATCGGCTTAGCTCGACAGGCAATACACTTTCCCCTCCGCTTTCCAAAACACCGAGTCGTCCCGAACTTCATCAAACGAAGGCGACTACACGATGTATGCGGACTACCAGAGGACAGTCACCGAGTACTGGACATCGAATTGCGAATACTAGGCAACTGTCTACGAAGCCGACAAAACTAGATGATCGCTAAGTGGAAGAAGTGCGAGACGAAAGAAAACTAGTGTTCGGTATTTGGAGGACCGCCTCTGGAGGAGAATAGTGGGTGGGTCAGTGTTGATTTGAAACTCTATTAGGTCTAGTGCTAAAGTAACTTTGCAAAGAAAATTCGAAGACCTTCTGAGTAAATCGCATGATACGGCTTCAGGAGCGCATAGAAATACCGCTAACGAGCATCGTTAGCGGTAAAAGTAGGATAAATAATGTGTAAGAAAATTCAAGGCTAACCGTGTTAGGAGGCTTGACTCTCCTGACGGTGCGCGCTCGTTATTAGAATTGGGACCGAGTTTCTCACCATCTGAACCCATTTCTAAGGTAACCTTGCATAGGGTCGCATGTAGTTTACACGAACTTCAAGATAGATTCTGCAAAAAGTCAAGAGATGAAACGCAAAATAGGTGCGAACAACACCAGGTGGGGGGCACCACCAATAACACCATTTCCTCACCCGTTCTTTAGATAACAAGAGCTCAATATTGAAGTTGATGCGAAATTTCGGATATTTACGAATGAAATTTTCAAGGTCCTTAATCACTATCGCAGCGAAAAGATACAGCTCAAACCTCACTGAAGTGCAAAAACATGGTATGCGATGGTTGAAAAACATAAGACTATCCTTTAGTGATAAGGGTGGAGAGTTTGTCGTAATTCCCCATCGGTTAGATGTTGAGATAATGAAAAAAACATCTTGAAGATGCTCAAGTTGATCGTCCATCATTTGGGAAGGAGTTTTAGGTTTTTTTAAATAGAGTTTTAAGTTTTAAGTAAACACCGAAAATTTAACCACGAATGGGTCAAAATGGCAAGGGCTACTGGTTTAAAACCATCAGTTATCTCTCAACTAAAAGTTAATTTGCCGACATGTCCCGTCTTGTGCTTGCTAATAAAAACTCATAAGTTTGTAACCAGCGATGATCTTGCGTTTGTCGATCCGTCATTGTTTAAAGTTAGACCTATCATTAGCTGTGTAGACGGGCCAACGGATAGGATAGCGTGGTTTTTGGATTGCTGTCAACTTGATCTTTCCTGGCTCTGAGGAAGGCGAAGCACGCCGAAACTTCAGCTTATTCGTGAATAAAGGATAAAAATAACACCTCATGTTTGCTCAACAAGAATACAAAGAAGAATTACTTGATCAATGCCGAGGTTAATAGAAAGTCGGTCGTGGGATTTACTACTTTCAAAATACCTCGCTCTTGAACACAATTTTAAAAAAAAGAAATGGCATTAGAATCTACAAACTAACCCTGCCAGCTACATGAGCAAAAGCTTTGCTTGAATGAGATGACTGCTGAACAGGCACTGAGCGATTTATCGGTGGCAGCGAGTATTGTTGAGGATATGGTGGTAATCGGCTGTAAAAAAAATGATAGCGAGTTATAGCGCATCAATTGATGGATGCGAGTTTAGAAAGAATAAGCATATTCAGTATGAATGGACTAAAACTTTAAATCATCATACCTAACCTTGAAACCTACTACTGCAAAAGTGAGTAATACAATTAAAATCATGAACTGGTAAATACATACGTATTCGCCTCCATGGCGAACTGGAACAGTAGAAAGGGCGATGAAACCGCTTTGGTCACGGCATCAAGGAAGCTCACAAAATATGGTGTTCCCAACTGCACAGATATAGTGAACAACCACCGAATGTCCTCAGCGTAAGGTGGAGTCTAGGAAGAAAGCATGAACAAGTTGACGCTATGATAAATAGAAATCCTCATCGGAGTAAACTATAAAACAAAGCTAATACGGAACATTCCCGACATTACGAGCTACCACTGCACAGCCTTTAACACTAACACATGAGGTGTGTAGGAAATAAAACAGCACCACAAACTGTAAACAAAAAAACTTTCATGATAATACCAAAGTGAACACACAACGGAGAGCGTGGAGAGGAGAAATAGCGCAGTGGTCAATGATGGCGTCCGTCGGTAAGCAAAGGCGCCAGTTCTATCCCCACCCCAATGTTCTCCACCAATCCACATGGGAATACGTTAGATTGTCTTCATTCCAAGATATTCAAGAATGTACGCTGAATCGATTCGATCAGCATTCTACGACATTCATAAAGAAAAGACGAAATCCTTAAACAGCACTCGAAACAAAAGAGGAAATGTTCGAAGACCACTGTGTATGGTGAATGAGAGGAAACAACTCGAATGCAAGTGCTTGATTTTCAGAGCAGATGTGATTACGGGTTATGCAAACGCAAAAATACACAATACACTACCCACCTGGGAATACTTACTGTACTGCCGGCTTTCATCGTTACCACCTATTGTCATAGTTGCAAGCGCTCTAATTCCAACACGATGAGCATTTACCAGACGCGGACGCGTCTCTGATCCAACTTGAGTTCCGATACGATAGCCCGATAGCTGTGGGGCTGATTGACTTTGATGCAAACGCCCCATTTCACTAACAACAGAAACATTGCTACTGTTAGTCGACTGGCTGAAAATTCCACAACAACCCTTAAATTTATTGTAATATGACAAAAATGACAAGAAGGATATTCAAAATGACGAAAAAGACATGACAAATAAACATAATAATCGACCCACCTAGCTTGTACTGGTGGCGGATGACCTTGAATGAACGCAATGGACTGCGATGGGTGAACGTGCTCATAGTAAAACTGTTGTGCATGAGTACTTGACTGAAACTAATGACATAGTTTACTGGATAATCAGAACTAACAAGACCTAAACATTGTATATGCTTACTATATTGAAATACTGCTGATGTTGATTATTGGCATTAAGAGCTAGAGACTGGGTAGCTGTCTGATTCTGACGATGCTGATGCACAACCACTGGTGTGTGGTCAAGTTCATAGTGTAAACCATGCCAATATCGCGCTACGCGAAACAATACATCAGCAAACACGGTCTCCTTATTTGCAGCCTAGAACACGTTGCAGAAGAAGTAGACTGTAACTAGTAAATAAAAATATGAGGAAAATGAGAATAACTTAAACAAGTTCCCATGTTCGACTTTCTATTAACCTTTTCTCGCATGCCACATTTTTGCGCAGCTGTGAGGTTAGAGGTATACTTTCTATCGCGATAGTGGGAAAGGGTTTTGAGAACATAGTCGCACATAGTATAATAGTCGCAATAGGGTCGATAATGCACCAAAAACATCTAGGGTCACAGTACTTGGAGGCATGACCTTACCTGAGAACGCGCGTTCACTACTTGAATTGGGTCCAAGTTTTTCACCATCACAACCCATTTCTAAAGTAACTGTGCGTAGGATCGCATGCAACTTGTATGAACTTCAAGATCGACTCCGCTATAAGGCCAAAAAAGAAGCACTGAATAAAAATGAAAACGAAAAAACGGCGCTATTACCACCATCTCCTTTCCCCAGAGCGTTCTTCAGACAGCAGGACCCCCATGTCGAAATTGATACAAAATTTCGAATGTTTTCGGACGATGTCCTGATCTTGCGTCTAAGCTGTTGATCATGTAATTGCCATGAAGTTTTTCGTCTTACTGTAAGTGTTATTGAAGTGTTTGGCCTAATAAATTGTATATCAGCATACCCTTCCAGGCTCTGAAGAAGGCGATACTGCCGAAACGTCAGCTACTGTTGTGTTATATTGTATTATGTGTTTTTCTATGGAAGTAAATGTGTGCTGTATAACAACCTCGCGATTGCTGAACAAGAAAACTACGCATTCATAACTTAAACAAGATCTTACTTCTTCAACAGCTCGACAAGCGCTCTCTAGTAAACTGGCTCCTTGTTCACCGCACTGTAAAAGAGCACGTTGTGTTTCGGCAGCACTTAATGTGTACGCATACGGGAGCACCGACAAAGCCAAACGAGCGGCTTCTTCAACGACAGCAGGATCACGAGATTGCCCAGCCTTAAAACTGGACTGACTGCTATCATCACAAATTGTTCCTTGAAAATGCGTAAGGTGGCTAGGCATTTTTTTTCTCTTACAAGATCATTATAAAGCCAAACACACAATCAACATACAAATGGAAGCAGAAAATTCCTACAAACCTTATCAGCCAATCCGGCAGCTTCTGATGGAGTTAAATGTATTCGCCAAGTTTCTCGAACTACCTCAATCGCCATCAAACCTTGAACGGTAATAAGCATTAAAATGAGAACATAAAAATCCCATATCTATCCACAAATCCATAAAGCTAACCAAGTTCAGCTGCTTGCAAGTTGATCCATGAGACGTGAGTACTATAAGTTCTTGACTTCCAACTCGTACAGACTTGATTGTGGAGACCAATAGCGTACATACCAATTAAAAAAGCACACATGTGCAATTTACGATTAGAAGCTAAATATAGCCATTTCATTACATCGTTACAATGGGAACTTCAAGAACTCTGCAACACGCTGCAAAGTTTTAGAATTGAGACTACTACATTCCTAAAGAAGCCAACAAAACCCTTTTTCTTAATAAGTATTGACGACGCTAAAGCGATAAAAAATCTGCTCAAATCCACTAAGAATAGCAATACGACCATCATACGGCATACCTAATGGATTCTGACCGATCGGAGCAAACACCACTGAACTCTGATTTCCTCCAGCCTCTGATAGAACTCGTCTAGCAAGCTCGTGCATATAATGAGCATGAGCTTCTGTGATACGCACAACAGGTGTATGTTGTAGTCTAGAAATACATGCGAGCATTTATATACACATATATGTAAATAGGTATATATTCATGTATGTGTAAATACATATGTACATATATATGCAAATATATTTTTGCATATATATAGAAAGTAGGTGCGATAAGCGCAGTGATTAAATATGCTGCGCCATGGATGTTTGGATGTCGGCTGCACTGTGCACTGCGCTAACCAAAAGTCCGCCTCTATGACATTGGCTGATTGGTACCAAACAATTCCGATATATAAGGCGGAATTGACACGACCAGCATTGAACAATACCTATCGACCATGATGAAAAAAGAGTAGTGGAACCCACGAAAATTCGAAGACCATTGTCAACGACGAATGCAAGACAACGAATTGAATGAAGGTGGTGATGAGAATACGTGGCGCACCCCAGATGGCAAAGTGGGGTTAATCGAGGACCAAAAACGACCTTATGCTTCATAGAGATGCAGTTGGAAACCAAGAGATGGAGTCTATGTTCCTGCTGTGTTGAATTGCCACATACCCTATGTACCTATATAAACATGTTCATGCATGCGTACGTGGGTCTGTTCTCGTTTACGCAAAATGTGTACTACAAGTGAATTCGGCCAAAAGCCTGCAATCAAGCGACTAGAAATTACAGGTGATTTGTCTCGAACAAATACACTCCACCTCTATTCTTGGAGAGACTAGCAATGTGCTCGTGAGTATATCCAGCCCCCAAGTTCAGTACTGAGCAAAATAAATGACCATCAATCTCTCACTTCAAAAGAGTCCACGATAGGGCAACGGTGAGATGAGTACTGCTAAAATCTTGAAGTCATTTGAGCCTACCAAAACCCGGAAGGAGTAAGGTGGCTGCCTATAATGTATGTTCACTTAGATCTGAATCCTCCATTGATAATCTGATGACTCAGGCGAAAAAGATAAAGCACGTCGTCATGGTACCGGCAATTCAGTCTAAAGTTTGGAAGGAAATAGTATCACTGCCCAAGAAGAAAAGACAATTCGTTTACGATGAAATTTTCTGGATTAAACCCTTTTTCTAAAAATTACCGACCATAGAAGACAACCAAAGATAAGCTGCTCTTCGGAGAACATAATTGTGTCCAACGTGCCTCAGTTCTTGAAACAAAAAGTTCGAAGAGCAACTTCACCACCACCAAGTTGTTCAAGGAGACAAAATTCAAGGTGGATAAGACAGCAACACATTTATTAGGTCTGGCAATAAATGCCAGCTGGAAGTCTTTGCAGGGCATACACCTATACAGATTGAAAGAAAAATGCATAATGCATACAAAAAGACAAGCATGAAAAAATGCTTTGAGCTATAGAAACATGCTCTAGTACCAAATCAGAGAAACGAAAACAGGATGTACCACGTTATACCGTCGAATGAAACTGCAGAACAGCTCCGATCTTATTATAACACCACTACCGTTCCCCATTTCAAAATCTGCGGTAGAAAAAAACCACCTTGTATTCTTACCCAAACCTAGCGTTGAAATGAGTTGCATGAAAAGAAAAAATACAGCTCCAGAACCACACAACATGATAGGCCTACTTCTACAGAGACTATTCCCAACCTCGTAAAGAATATTTCCTATTTCTTGCTGCAATCATGTTTTCCATGTTATTTGCAGAATGCTCCACAACTGCGGTAACGTCTGCCTTCAGTAGGTAACCAGCCGGTATTCCGATGTGATCATCATACTCCCGGCCCACCAAGCTCTTGTCTGCTACAGACTAGATTATTATTAACAGCATTCATTCTCACTTTGTATCACGGAAGGTACTGAAGCAACACTTAACATTTTAGCTGGTAGCCAAAAAATACATGCACTTCCAGTAATGATTAATTTGCCTTCGAAAGAGCAAAAACTCTGATCAGGAGAGAACCTCGTTCACAAACATTCTTCCAAAGCTGGGTCACAGAACGGATTTTTGCAAATTCAGCCCGATTTGCTTACTAGGTGTGCTGCACAAGCTCGTTATGAAGATATTTCTGTTGCGCATACGAATAAACTTTAAATGCCAGTCGAGTCAACCGGGTAACGAGGAAAATTTCCACAGGTTCCGCTTCAAAAATTGTATTCAAAACGTGTAGTAACAAAAACAGGTTTGTTGGAAATTCCCCCCTCAACTTTTGTGAAAAGAGTTGAACGACGTCAAAATGAATGCCATTTTATGAGCGTCCCTTTAGAAAAGAGTGGAACTGTGCGCATCCTAGACGAATTTGTATAGAACTTCCGCATTATCAACGTCACTAAGAAGCACTAATGGAGCATGATCGGTACTATAGAAACTCAACGAAGAAGCAGAAGGAATGTGGTCGTGCAAAAATCAGAAAGAAAGAACCACGAAACGATGCCAAACATAGAAACAGGTAGTCCTGTGGTCTATTGATTGAAGACACCACTTCAATACGTGTACTTGCGCAGAACATTGGACCGAGATGAAGGAATAGTACAAAAGAAGGAGAGCAGTATTCTCCACTAGGATTCTCAAAGCAGTCACTTTTCGATCTTCGATCAAGAATTCCATCATTTCATTTCAATTTTGTTCCTTGAACTCAAGAATTCAGTGATTATCTTTTAAACTCAACGGTCTACACATAACTATGCTGCACAGCTAAAATGTGTGTTTACAGCAAACCAAGTCGAAAGGTGCATTGCTCAAAGAGAGCGCGAACGACGTCATATCGAATAATTAGCGCAAAATGACGTTATATTGAATAATTAGAGCGAATGGTAAGGTGCGCAATTCACAGCTTCGAAAATTGTGTATTCGAGATCCACAAAAAAAGCTTAAATGGCGGAACAAGAACATGTGGTCAGAACAGTCAGAAGACTTGGATAAGCGTTGTAGCTCTCGAGTAACCAAAGCGATCGAGAACTTGATGACATAATTTTAAACAACCACTGTGAACGCTTGTATGGTTTTTATCAGATTATTCTTATAACAATTTCTTCTCCACCCCTCAATGCTAGACGGTACTTTGACAATTCACTCGCATCTCTGATTGAATAGCCTCGACGAATAAAGTAGAAAAACGAAAATTTCTCACCATGAGAAAATCCCATCATGGAAGGCAAAACAAAGTTTGCACCTTTACAAAACCATATATTCCACGAGTTAATTTTGATAAAAGTCTCCAGCAAAGTTGAAAGTGAGTATACCTAGCCGTTACAGAGGAACTCGGCATAGTACTAACGAGTATTAACCGATAAGAACGATAAAATATAGATCTCATTCCTTGATCGAAAAGGTAAAGTTGAACGGGACGAACACGAAGGTACCTATAAAAGTTCAGGGCTAATATGGCTGCCTAAATATGGAAGAACTGTCGTGACGAACTGTACTTGTAAAACACAAAACCGCCACTGGACCCGCGAATACGAATTTTGTTCATATCAGAGCGAGTTTGTTGAAGATGTATACGAAATAAAGGCCTGAACAGAACTATTGCGACTGAAAAGATGAGGACTGATGACACTTAGTCCACCACAACGTGACCCAGCTCATCTCTAATTACTCTATCTGGACTATTTCTTCAATAACTTCAGCAATCACACTATCCTTAAAGCTCTGCAAAACTCACCAAGCCTCCCGCTTCTTCATGCTCAACTCTGGAGCTAAGTCGTTCATCACCTTTACTTCTCAACCTAGATAGACTGCAGCATTTCAAGGCATTCAACCTCTTAAGCGTGAATGTGACATCAGAAGCAGATCCGTTCCTTGTAAACATCGTTTCTGTGAAACTTAGTCGAACAACAATCTTTCCCCAAGCGTTCTCTAAGTCGGTCAGCACACTAGAGAGTTTGAATGTCACAATGATGTCACCATGAGCACTCGAGTTAACACGCCAACGCAGAATTCAACAAGCCGTAGGAAAACGCCAACTCACATCCGAATTTGCAATAAAGCTTTGCAAAAGTGAGACCAAAGATCATATGGAGAGAATGCTACCTGCAATAGCCGAAGAGAGTTCGGAAAAGCATTCGCGACGCCCGCCTAAACTTTGCTGAGTACAAGATTTGCGTGAATGCAACTCCAGACCAAGACGTAAGTTTTAGAAAAGCAAGGATGGAAATCAACTACGATTACTACCTTGAGCCCTTCAACAACCATATCCCCATGCTTCAATTTCAAATAAAGGAGAATGGATATTTACCGAAGGCACAACCGCTCCACCTTTCGAAATCAAACAAGCTATCTGCCTTAATAACGATAGAGAACATGTCCCATACAGGGTTAAACTGGATTCACTCGATGAGTTGCGGCCACTTCTCATCAACATATTAATTTAGTTTCTTACCTGTTACCTCCACGGATCTCCCTCATATGAGGGATCTCGAGCCGGTTAGCCGTAAATTACTCTAAGCCTCATTTAACGCATTTTCACACCATACAACTGAATTACAATGTAAATTATGTTGCTGACATATCTTAACCACGGATCTCCCTCATATAAGGGATCTCGACTCGGTTAGCCGCGAGGCTACGTGGCGCGTCCCCAGGTGGCGGATAGGGGGTTAACCGCGGACCAAAACGACCTTTGCTTCCCTGGGACGCAGGTGGATCCAGTGGATGGACTCCCTGTTTGTGATGCGCCGATCTGGCACATACTTTCTGTATCTGCTCTATTCATGCATGCGTGTGTAGTTACGTTCTCGCTTTATGCGGATTGTGTTCGAGTTAATTCGGCCAAAAGCCTGCAATCAAGTGACAGGGAAATATATGGGAGGCGGTTAGGAGCCGCCTCCAACAAACAAGCTCCATGTCCACTCTGGGAGAGCCTGGCAATCTACCCGTGAATATAACCAGCCCCCACGTTCACAGCCTAGCAAGCTATACGTGGGTATCGAATATGCTAACCACAGTAAAAAAAAAAAAACGGGCTTCATTCCCCTGACCCCGAAAGAGACCCCAGTTTCGCAGCGTTTGGTAGGACGAGCACGGAGAGGCTACTAAAATCTCAGGGCCAATGGAAGCTGCCTGGATCACGAAGAACAATGGTGACGATCTGTACCTACAACGCACGTACACTTGCATCCGAGTCCTCGATAGAGGACTTTCTCACGCAAGCAAGAATGATAAGGCACGACGTATACGACGACGTAACTGGGACTTATTGAACTCATTACTCGGCTGTTGGGAAGATGCCGTTGTCGACAACACCGATGAGGAACACGATCGGCTCATTCAACACCTTCACGTTAGCGCCATGAAAGCTGAGAGTTCGAAGGTCACCAAAAGACGTCTGTCTCCAGAAACTCTCGAGCTAATACGCTAGCGTGGAATCGTACGAGCTGCAGGCAACCGTGAACTAACGTCCGAGCTTGCGAAACAGTGCAGACCGGCGATAAAAGATTTTAAAGAGAGAAAAGCAGAAGTAATGGTCGAAGATGCAGATGCTGGGAAAAGCATTCGCAAAGCCCGCCGAAGCTTCGCCAATTACAAGACCAAGATGATTACACTCCGACGCCCAGACGAAACAATAACAGCGTCCAGAAAGGCAATGGAGAAAATCATTCACGATTACTACTCAGATCACTTCGATAGCCACGTCCATCTCCCGTCTTATGAAATAAAAGAGGATGGATATGTTGTACCATCGGTTCTCCTTTCCGAAATCCGACATGCCATTTCGTCGGTGAAAAATCGAACAGCACCAGGTCCGGACAGGATAAGATCAGAACATCTGAAGAACCTTCCGCCAGTCTTCGTAAACACTCTGGCTCGGCTCTTCACACGTTACCTGTTTGAATGCATTAAATGCAAGATCCGAACTCAGTGGAAGACCAGCAAGACCGTGTTGTTGTTCAAGAAGGGCGACATACACGATATAGGCAACTATCGCCCAATCTGCTTGCTGTCTATCGTCTACAAACTTTTCACTCGAGTCATTCTGAACAGGATTGACAGAACACTGGACGAAGGACAGCCGTGCGAGCAAGCAGGGTTTCGAAAGGGATTTAGTACGATGGACCACATTCACACGTTAACAAGGCTCATTGAAGTACCACGAGAGTACAAAAGACCGCCCTGTCTCACTTTCATCGACTTAGATTGATTCAACTGAGATAGCAGTCATGGAGGCTCTTGGTAGTCAAAGAGTCCCTACTCAGTACATAAAGATTCTTGGTGACCTGTACAAAAATTTCACAACCAAGATTTCACCAATCTAACCCGACTCCGTGCCCACCTTTTCGACTCAACGGTTCATACTGACCTAACGTATGCATCAGAAACCTGATCGCTGCGTAAGCAAGATGAAAGATCACTCAGCGTTGTCGAACGCGCAGTCGAAAGGACGATGCTAGGAGTATCCCGCTTCACACAAGTAAGGGATGGGATCCGAAGCGCCGACCTGTGTCAACGGTCAAAAATCAAAGATGCTTTTCTATACGCCAAACAGTCGAAGATAAGGTGGGCCGGACACGTAATGCGTATGAATGATAACCGATGGACAAAAACCTTTGGTGACTGGATTCCTCGGGATATCAAACGTACTGCAGGAAGACCACCGACCCGATGGTCAGAATTCTTCACGAAGAGCCTAGAAGAAAGTTATGATGCTCGACGAGTCCCTAAAGCGAGCAAAACTCACTGGGCTACTCTTGCACGCGATAAGGAAAAATGGAGGATTTACTGGCGCCCGCTTGAGTCACTCGACGATCAACGGGACTACAGGTGATATAGGTGATACCTGTTACCTATCACGTTATCAGAAAAGATATACTCGCCCATTACATTTCTTCTTGAGCTGTATAACCATTTCACAAGATGAATATCGCTATTATACAATGAGACTACCACCGATATACGGTGGGGTGCTCGATAAGCGACAGTATGTCAAAATTAGTATGGAATAACAAAGGAGTTGAAATCGATGGCCATGCTGACACGAAATTTGATTTGCCGATGACGTTCTTATAGTTCGCTAGAAGAGGCGAATGTTCGCTGATTTCTATAGAACTAAGAAAACAACGGAGATGAATCGTTAGAAAACACAGTACATTAAAAACGAATTCGTTTCTGAGACCCAAGACATATTGGAAGAAACTGCTCTCCCAGAAAACCAGAAAACACCTTTTCGACTCTGATTTACATAAACGTCGGTAGCGAAATCTTGGGTGCTACGTAAACAGGATGAAAGACGATTAACACCATTACATGTGCAATTAAGACAGCAATAATCAGATATTTACTGTCAAGGAAATGACAAAGGGAATTCTAGTTCTGACCTATGGCAGTAATCAAAAATCAGAGATGCGGTCAGACATACCAAAATTGCAACACGGATATTTTAAGCCTTCATTGGTACCTGACCAAATTACTTGATGACCGTCGGCAGAACAGTTGACATGTATACTTCTCGAGATAAAGTTGCAATTACATGTATATGTATAAATATATACATATATGTACATACATGCGCGTATGCATGTATATATGTGCATGTATATACATGAATATATATTATATACGTGTATATGTAGATATGTTGAGACACAATTCGGCTAAGTTGACCTCAGAACTGCAGGGAACGACTACAGCTAGACCAGCAAACCTCCGAAAAAATGGAAATTATGCTGAGACCGGCATAGCCAGTGAAAGCGGGCCATCCAAGTATCTAAGCAGTTAGTGTAAATTATATACATATATATGTATATGTAAAGGTGTACCTCAACTTTTTAGAGCTTGACTTCAGCAAAAATGGTGGTTCATTGGCTTCAGTAGCAAGAGACGCGGTTGTAGGTGTGCTATGAATGCTGTCATTGCCCTCATCGGAGGAACGTCTGGAACTGAAAATACAGAAAATGTGTGCACAATTAGTATTTAACACAACGAAGTTCACGGACCATTGCACTTAAAAGGTCTTAAAACAAAACCTTGTTCCCACTGACTGCATCTGATCAGAAATGGACTCCACTTCCTCGTCAAAAGCACCGCATTTTGAATCAGTTGACTGCAGAGAAATCGATCTAAATGTTCGCACAACGACTAACGAAGCAGGGAAACTTGGCACTTAAGTACACGTTACAAAAACGAAATGTAGATGCTTACCTTAACACTGGTGGTGGTGGTGAGGAAGGCATTGGAAAAACAGGGCGTTGTCCTCGCTGACCATGCTTTAGATAGTTTGGATCCCTATCCAGGAAATAAGCGGCGTTGGACTGATGCCATCTGAAATATTAACTAGGTTCACAAATGATACTTTTTACGAATTGAAAAAGAACCAGAGGAGTCATCGTGAATTTCAAAAAGTCTCACCCTCTCATATTTATTTATTTATATGACTTAGGGAGTAAAATAGACCCATAGATAATAATACTTGGATAACTAGAAAGCTATAGCAATTGAAAACGTGACCGGCTTCAAAAAGAGATATTACTATGGTACTATTATGTAACTATTACTATGATATTGATATTACTATAAAAGCAACTGTGGTTCTTCAAAAATTGCGGCTTAAATTCCAAATTTGTCATCAAATCTGCTAAAAAAGTGAAAACGAATCTTCAATTTCTATTAGGTCTTTAAGAAATTAATACCCGGATGAACAATTTTTAAATTTAATATATTAATTTAATTTTTTTACAATTTGTTAAATGTAATTTAATTTTTTAATAATGAATAACTGCACTTTCCTTCAATGTGTTTCACCAACATTTTTCTTTGCACGGAACTGAACTTAAACTATTGTAAATTACTGTAAGCCTCATTTAATGCATTTTCACACCATACAACTGAATTACAATGTAAATTATGTTGCTGACATATTTTAACCACGGATCTCCCTCATATAAGGGATCTCGACTCGGTTAGTCGTGAGGCTACGTGGCTCGTCCTCAGGTGGCGGATAGGGGTTAATCGAGGACCAAAAGCGGCCTTTGCTTCCCTGAGACGCAGGTGGATCCAGGAGTGGACTCAATGTTTCTGCTAAGCCGATTTGGCACATACTTTCTGTATTTCCTAGGCGTATTCATGCATGCGTGTGTGGGTGCGTTCTCGCTTTATGCGGATTGTATTCTATGCGACAATTCGGCCAAAAGCCTGCAATCGAGTGACAGGGAAGTATATGGGAGGCGGTTAGGAGTCGCCTCCAACAAATAAGCTCCATGTCCACTCTGAGAGAGCCTACCAAGCTACCCGTGAGTATACCCAGCTCCCACGTTCAGAACCCAGCAAGCTATACGTGGGTATCAAATATGCTAAACAGAGTTAAAAAACGGGCCTCATTCCCCTGACCCCGAAAGAGCCCCCAATTTCGGCAGCGTTAGGTAGGACGAGTACGGAGAGGCTCCTGAAACCTCAGGGCCAATGGAAGTTGCCTGGATCACGAAGAACAATGGTGACGATCTGTACCTACAATGCACGTACACTAGCATCCCACTCCTCGACAGAAGACTTGCTTATGCAAACAAGAAGGATAAAGCACGACGTCATCGACCTGGCCAGGACGAGACGACGCCACCCATTCAAAATGTGACGAAGAAGAAGTCAAAGCGTTCTACATGGACTTGGAGAAGTTTTACAGAGAAGACCATACATTCTTCAAGGTCATCATTGGAGGTTTCAACACCAAGACTGGACCAAGATGAAGGTCTAAAGAACGTCACAAGTTGTTGCCCCAAAATTCTACACAGGATAAGACCACCGTCTCCTTCGTGCAAGATTCCATTTCTCGCGGAAAGCAGAAAAAGCCGCTAAATTCAAAAACCGATGACCCAGAACCACCGTAAGTTAGAACTTATTCAATTCATTAGTGGGCTGGGGAGACGACGCTGTCGATAACATCGACGAAGAATACGAGGGCTCATTTAATATCTTCACCTTATCGCAATGAGTTGCTGAGAGTTCGAAAGTCACCAAGCGACGTCTGTCTCCAGAAACACTCTCGAACTGCAGGCAACCGCGAGCTAACCCCCGAACTTGCAAAGCAATGCAGACAGGCGATAAAAGGTCTTCAAGATTGAAGGGTTATAGTTGAAGCTGATAAGGCCGAAAAAAGCATTTGCAAAGCCCCCGAAGCATCCCCCAATTACAAAACCAAGTGACTGCACTCCGACGCCCAGACGGAACAATAACAGCGTTCAGAAAGGCAATGGAGAAAATCATCCACGATTACTACTCAGATCATATAAAATAAAAGATGATGGATATGTTGTATCACCGGTTCTCCCTTCCGAAATCGGAAATGCTACTCCGTCGTTGAGAAATCAAAGAGCACCAGGTCCGGAAAGGATAAAATCTGAACATCTGAAGAACCATCTGCCAGTCCTTGTAAACACACTGGTTACGCTCTTCACTGGTTACCCGTCTCAATGCAAGGTCAACTCAAGGGAAGACCATCAAAATGATGTTATTGTTCAAGAAGGGTGACCTATACACGATATCGGCAGCAAACCAATCTGCCTGCTGTCTGTCGTCTACAAACTTTTCATTCGTGTCATCCTAAACAGTACTGACAAAACAGTGGACGAAGGGCAGCCATATGAGCAACCAGGCACAGCCACAATACAACAAGACTTATTGAAGTGTCGCTGGAGTACAAAAGAGCGGTCTGTCTTACTTTCATCGATTTAAAGAAGGAATTTGACTCAATTTAGATGGAAGCAGTCATGGAAGCTCTCGATAGTCAAGGAGTTCCTACTCAGTACGTAAAGATTCTTAGTGAGCTGTACAAAGATTTCACAACCAAGATGTCACCATTCTACAACGATATTAACATTGACGTCAGAAGAAGGGTGAGGCAAGGTGACACCATCTCGCGAAAATTATTTATCGCTACCCTCCAGAACGTCATGCGAACATTGGAAATGGAACATTACATCATCTTCACTTTGCTGACATGGTCCTTATAACACCAAATATTAATCAAGCGGAACGTATTCTTGCTGAAGGATGGCATACCATTTATTCAACTTTTCAAACACGAGTTTCTACGGAAAAATGAGCAGAAATACGTTTGATAAATTTCAGAAAAATAAGAAGCCTTGTATTTTACTGACGAAGATTTTGTACATTTCAATAGCTACTACTTCAATTAATAAAGCTGAATTTGAGCTAACAGCCACCGGTTAAAAAATGAAAGACGTTATTTTCACACTGCATGTGGACTATGTGGATATCAACTCACATGGGACCCTAAGAAATAAAATCGGATTAACCATTGCTTTCCTTTTTTTTCAAAAAAAGCAAGCTCTCGCCGGATAGATACAAAAACAAGATACTTGGTGATCTCGTTGTGTATAAGAAAAAGCTTCTATTTAAAAGTGCATTAAATTTTTATAAAACTTTTAGTAATTTGCAGAACATTTCTGTTAAAAGATAAAGACAAGTTAACAAAAACCAGGCATTGAATGAAGAAAACTCACGAGTACATCCTGTGAATGGATGGATCCAGAAGTTTATCCAAAATTAGGCCAAGTTTCTCAGTGGAGTCTCTGTGCCTTAATTATGTTAATATACCGCCACGTCAAAAACGGTTTCCTTCATCTACTTGGAAATGGGTTTCACTTTCAAGAAGAAACAAAATTTAATAGTCCTTTCCATTAACACACTTAAAAAATTGCTGGCCTCTTTACAAGTGCCAAGAACTAAATTACTAAAATATTTTAACAATAAACTTGCTCAAAATAAATATAACGAAGACAAGGAAAAACAAATTTAAAATTCAGTACGAGAACGACAGCAAAAAAAGCTAACGATTATGTCGAAACCAGGGTGTTGTGGTGGAGGGAAGACGGTTTAGTAAAGCGTTTCGCTGCTCGATATAAGAGTATTGATGAAAAAACAAGAAAAAAGTCACTTTTTGGCCTCAGAAAAACAGAAGATGGTAGAGCAAAGATACTTATATTTTGTAGGAAAATACCTCTTACCTGCAAACTTCAGCGGTTACTTCAATTAAAAAGGATACCAGGAGTCAATTAACGCAGTGGCATTTGCATCGTTCAACACGAGCACCACCGTGCCCAGACCCCACCGAGCGTTTCATCTTTCAAAAGTCGGAAAATCGGTCTCAGACTCGT
>MQTX01000083.1:1442015-1468767 GCA_009735665.1 Angiostrongylus cantonensis | reverse complement strand
TGTTCATTGTGGTTGAAATCTTGGTTTAGCGTTTTCTTTGTTTGGTTATGGAGGCGTTTGACCGAGTAGATTGCTGTCAACTTGACCTTTCCAGGCTCTGAAGAAGGCGAAGTTCGCCGAAACGTCAGCTTATTTGTGAATAAAAAATAATAATAACACTTCGCGTTTGCTCAACAAGAATACAAAGAATTACTTGATCAATGCCGAGGTTAACAGAAAGTCGGTCGTGGAGGTTATTTCAAGACCGCTCTGTCTCACATTCGTCGACTTAGACCCCTTAGGCCTTTGACTTGAGATAGAAGCACTCATGGAGGCTCTTGGTAGTCAAGGAGTCCCTACTCAGTACATAAAGATTCTTCGTGAGCTGTACAACAATTTCACAACCAAAATTTCTCCATTCTACAACGATATTAACGTTGACGTCAAAAGAGGAGTTAGGCAAGGCAATACAATCTCGCCAAAATTATTTACAGCCACCCTCTAGAACGTCATGCGAACATTGGAATGGGATAACATGAGAGTGAAAATCGATGGTCGGCAGATACATCACCTTCGCTTTGCTGATGATATCGTTCTTATAACACCAGACATTAGCCAAGCGGAACGAATGCTTGCGGACTTTGATAAAGCGTGTGGAAAGATTGGTCTTGGACTAAATCTAAAGAAAACGATGTTCACGAAGAACGGATTTGTTTCGTTTGCCCCATTTACGCTCAACGAAACGAATATCTCCGAATGCTCAAGTTATGTCTATCTATGTCGGGAAATCAATATGATGAACTACTCAGCTCCAGAGCTGAGCAGAAGGAAACGAGTGGCCTATGGAGCTTCCAAATGCATCGAGGATGTATTGAAGAGAACAAAGAACATTCGAGTCCGTGCCCACCCTTTCGACTCAACGTTTTCGACTGCCCTAACGTATGCGTCAGAAACCTGGTCGCAACGCAACCAGGATGAAAGATCACTCAGTGTTATCGAACGCGCTGTCGAAAAGACGATGCTACGATTATCCGGTGTCACGCAAGGGAAGGGATCCGAAGCTCCGACCTACGTCAATGATGAAAAATCAAAGATGCCGTTCTGTACGCCAAACAGTCAAATATAAGGTGGGCAGGACACGTAATGCGTATGAATGATAACAGATGGACAAGAGCTGTTAGTGACTGGATTTCTCGGGATATCAAGCATACCGCAGAAAGACCACCGACCCGATGGTCAGAGTTCTTCACGAAGAGCCTAGAAGAAAGATATGATGATCGACGAGTCCCTAAAGCGAGCAAAACTCACTGGGCTACTCTTGCACGCGACAGGGAAAAATGGAGGATTTACTGGCGCCCGCTCGAGTCACTCGACGATCAACGGGACTACAGGTGATACAGGTTATACAGACATATGTAGGCGTCACATATTACAAAAGTTAGACGAGAATTGTATTCAACAATATTTTTTAGGCATCGCGATGCTGACACATGTACAAAATCCGAAAGAACAGAAAGGGTTTGAACCCGAGAATACGCCTACGAGGTGCTCACGTGCTATGTATCATACGAACTGAGGCACGTGCTTTACATTTCTCTCAGCCAGGTTTTCACCCTAGCGGTATTGTAAGCAATATTTTTTTTTGTTTTACAAACGTCACTCTTTTATGGAGAATACTATGAAAGGTACGAAATAATACCTCTTGGTTGAGGGTTTTGCAAAATCTACACATTTACCAAACAACCGCACATTAAGTGTTGAACCTCACTTGATCTTTCCACAATGTCAAAAACCTGTACTCATTACGGATTTAATAACAAGCACGCTATTAAAACAGCTATTTATTCTAACAACGCATTTCAAACGTTCCAGTCCTCACTGATTGTGTGGACCCACACAAAATTTCCACTTCTTCGGAGTTGTGCTGCTTTGGCCATTGTAGCTCACTGGAGTTCCGAGGTCAGCCTACCCAAAGTCCGCCCCAGATCGTCACCACCACTGGCCGTCGCAACCCTTGTACCACCATTCGACTAATTTAATACCAGTACGGTGAAGGATCTTGGTATTGGTTTACTCTTAGCTAGGCTTCTTGATGGAAAGGCCGGACTCCTCAGCTTTGGAAATCCTGCCGTGGGGATGAATCCTCCGACCACCCAGGTCCGACCACCCAGGAAAACCTCCAAGCCACGATGAGGATCCTGGCATCACAACAGGAAACAACATTTTGTGTCAATAAGCAATTTTAAGCGCAATTTATAGTATTCCTGCGCTAACCTGTTGTTTGTTGGGACCAATTTCCACCTTGAACAAGTTTTGTTGCGTACCACCAAAGGAGAACCTAAATTTAAGGATGTTTTACACTCAAATCACTTTAATGAAAAGGGAATAGATAGAAATATAACAAATCTTAAACAAAAAAATCATTCAATTGCAGTTGCTGCACCACCTGACAATTGGCAAGACATTCAACAGTTAAAATGCTCAGTAATGACACGGCGTTTTCATCTCGGCGTGCAAACATCTCACGCACGATGGCCATTAAATTCCAGATACCTTAATCATGACTTTCCAAAAACTAGATACTCAATTGTGAAATCTGACAAGCAAACCCTCTGGTTCTCTTGCACGCAAGGACTTCATTATTGTCAACCACTCTGCGGCAATCGGATGCTGAGCTGTACCGAGATACTGCACGTCACTGAAATTTGAAGAAACGAGCATCTTATGAAAGCGTGATTTATGAAATAATTCATATAAAGATTCATACCAATGCACTGTAGGAGATGGAACACAATATTTAATCAGCAAGCGACGTATGCTCGTATGTAAGCCCTCAACGTCAAGTGCCCAAATAGCATTCTAAAGAAGAAACAGATATACAAGCTGAATGTGATCAGTGCTGCTAAAAAATAACAGCGAGAATTGGATTCTTCTATGCTACTGAAGAACGAAAACTAAACTCATAGCTCAAAAAATAACAAAAGACAACCACCTATATGACTTGATGATCACGCAATATAACGCGTGCGTTAGCAATACTTCCACTTACCCCTCCTGCGATCACAAGTTGGCTAGAGAATTTCGTCACTTTAAGACTCGATGAGTAACATATTTGTCTCTTAAGATATTTGTTAGAAACTTCAATCATCTAATTGGTGGTGTTTATAGTGCGCACATGGAACCACCTCGAAGGAGTGAGTCTATAACGCTTCCTGTTCACCGCTTTTCCTCAATACGCATTACACATCGAACGCAGTTAATTTTTGATGTCCTGGAATGCACAGAACTACCCGATTTCTGATGACCGACGATGTAGGTTCTGACGTAGGTCGGAAAGCTGGATGAATTTCACCCTTGCCCGGGCTACTTCAGCATCACTTGGGCCAAACTAATTGATGTTCCATCCCACCCACGTAGTTTCGGAGAAAAATTGGCATAGGAAGAATGAAGGAGTCGAGAAAATCGGTAGGAAGATGACAGCAACAGAAACAAACCGTCTCTAGTTACAGTCGGCTACCTGAAGATTCAAACAAAGAGCAAATAAAATCTATGTGCGCTATGCAAGATTGCTCTGGGTGTGTAGAACCTCTGTGGGCACTTCTATCTCGGTTTAATCCACTATGGCCACGGATCGTTGTGATGAAGCCTTTCCAATGCCCTATGCGATAGTTGCTCTTCGTTCAATATTTTGTCAATTCTGTTGGAAATGAATCTAATGCAGAGCTCGTAAACGACGGGCAGAAGGCAGGTATAGGTTGTCCTTGTGTCTTTGTGCGTTACAAGTGCTGTTCTGAACAATCATCTCCTTGGCCACTACTACTGTTCATGGCTTAAAACTTCTCTGCAGACTTTTGCAAGTTCGTACATAAGTTAGTAGTTCTCTACGGTATACGGCGGATTACACCAGGTTCTGGAGAGTGGTGTCAGTTGTTAACTCTAAAACCGCGGTCTTTTTAGTACCACCGCAGCGTTGGATGTGGACGCATTTCTAATCTATGTATTCGTTCCTTAATTTTATAAGCATTCTCTCTTTACGAAAAATAGTAACCCAAAATAAATTAAGACAAATAGTATCTACGGTTGACACAGCTAAATTATGACACTGTCCATTCATAGATTAATTCTGGAAAAGTCCTCGCTTTTGGAATAGCGAATTACCATGAATGATCTTGACCGTCATGGTTAAACGAATCAACCGCCATTCAACATTTCAACAAAAAGAGGAGGTGACTGGTCTTCAAACCGCAACAGATTATACACATGAACTCAACTCGATGACTCCATAGATGACGACTACAACGCAGTAGAAACAATGAAAGACGAACTCGACCAGCAGCACATATGAATGGGCCGACTCAATAGTTAAGTAAAATACCAACAGATCGATTGTTTCACGCGAAGCACAAATGAGTTTGTCCGTTTACATAGACGGCATATGTCAGCCCTACATATCAAAAACCACGGAGCTTCTGGTGAGCTCATCTGGGTGTCAGATTAAGCACACGATCGGTCGCTTTTGATTCTCACCTACCGTTTATCTGATACCAAGGAGATGCGCCAAGTAACGCCGAAGTAAAATGCGCCGCTCCTAATCGCCTGGAGATCTCTCAGTAAGAAAAACCAGGAGAAAAAAAAATGTACACTACCAAAAGAACCCATATAACTGTTGCAAAGTGAGCGTAAATTTGTGGGAACTCATAGATCGCCATAACCACTTGTCACGCTATGGAGCTAATAGAAAATCGCACTACTTCGACGTTTTCATAACTGATAACCCGTATAATACACCCCAAAATTTTTTGGAACACAACTCATACTGGATTAACTTCCGGAAATTCCAAACTACTGTGAACATCACTACAATTTTCGAACAAGACAACGTTCTTGTCGAATTACACCAATGTTGAACATATGAGCTAAAGACCACAGCCTAGTGAGGCTCATCATTCGAGCGGTGCTCGTCAAACTGGATTCGACTCGATACGACTACAAACGTCAACAATGTGAGTGCATCATCGACTTTGTTAAACCCAACTCTGAAGAAGGCCTCGGAGACGAAATGGTTGCCAAATAAAAGATTTTGTAAAAAACTCGTATCAGCTCAATCACACAGAAAAGTACAGTCGATTTTCATGAAAGCGCACCAAAATACTCCAATAATACGTGCAAAGTAAAAGCCTTCGTATCTTATTCAAGCGAACCTTCTCGTGTCCTCCATCAGTCGGATCTGGAGCACCAGGCGATCGATTTATTTCTGATTCTGAACACTTGAGCTGATCGAGCAATCGTTGTGCGACAGGAAGATACTAAAATAACTAAGTTACGTTAAGATAATCGAGACATTCGGTTATAAAAATCCATTCTTACTTCTTTTGGAAGCTCATTTACCAAATATTGTGCAAATTTCTTGAGTTTAGCCATTGAAAGTTCATTCACAGAGTCCCAAATTGTCACCCTGAAGTCAGATTCAAAAAACACGACAACGCATTCCAAAACAGAAAGATTTTGGAGTAGGAACTATATTACTGAAGCCTAACAATTCCTTCGTGCAAATAGCTGCACGTCTTCGTTATTTCTCAACATTACATTCAACGGATGGCCCAATAAGCAAGCAACATAGTGAAACGGTGCGATGCAACTGTTATGCGACAAAGTAGTAGACCATTGTACCCTACCTGAACTGTACCTCATTAGGTTGATGAATTCTATACAAACAAAGAGCGACCACGTGCTGGCACCAAGCCGATTTCGATGCACAAGAGCAATCACATGAGACTATTCTACATCTGAAAGAGAATGACTGAAATATATGACTGATACAATGCAATATCTAGTTGTACGTGAGCACAGAACGCGTTTTTTAAAACCAACAAATCGATATATGACTGCGTATAAGGCTCATGCACATATGAAATTTGAACGCTAAACATAAATAAAAGGATAAACCCCTAGGCGTTGACCAATCTCTAAGGGATGCGATATACATTCGATTTCATGAAGCACACTTGGAGGTGATTAAATCTATATCTGGCCTTTACAATGGCTCGCGGTGGCCTACCAATGTGCCAGTGCTGCTATCCTGGCAGACAAGTTTGGTTTCAATTTACCGACTCTGGAGGGATGGAAGGCTCGACGAGCCTGGGTCGCGGGGATCAATCCCAAGTGTGTATCTTAGGGCGCCTCCTACCACTGCGCTACATGCGCCGAAACATTAAGAAATAAATCCAAGGAAACTCTTTCATATGTCATACCCGATACTGAGAAGATATAAATAATACAAAAATAAAACCCGGGTGGTGAATAAAGACAACGACATACCGATCTACATTCAATGATACATTGTGAACAACGCGAGAATGTTTTTGTGCTTGTACACATTCTTGATGCGATGCGAAAACTACGGCAGAAAGTAAGTAACCTGAAAAATGACACCGACACATTTGCGATGACGTGAGCTCAGCCATAGGGTATGAAAATAATGATCACTTCCAACTTCAAATCAACAAATGCCAATTCATAACGAGCTCTACTAGCTCGGGAAAAACAGCTAAAACGTACATATCCCTAGTTACAAAACACGGATACTCTGTTCTATCATGAAACAATTCCAATTTTCTCCAGCCTACAAAAAATTTCTTTCCAGGCTTTCATGCGATAATAATATTTCGAACACGAAAGCAAGTGAACAAAGATTCCATCCGGCACCACAAGATAGCTCTTATTGCGAAAAGACTCCCGCAAATCTGTGAATTTCCAAACTCCTCCATCACTGCGTTCATGGAGAGGTTTCTGTCTCAAAAACCCAACATTGTCAAGGATGTGTTAGAATTATGCTAAAATTAAACCACAACGATGCACAGATATGAGCAAAACTCGCAGTCTTAGTTGAATTTTGAAGCCGCGATCACCTTTACCGTACAGCTGGTACCACTGAGAGAGTAAAAACTGGCAGAGAAAATGGCAAAACAGAGGGCTCGGTTTGCTGCGGTCGATAGCAATTGAGCACCTCGTAAGGAAGATTGCGGGTCGAAATCCAAACGGAGGTCAGAGTTTTCCCCATATATCAGCATTCCTGCGGCTTCACATATTTCACATAGTACTCACATGAAAAAATAGTAAATGAAAGACAAAATAGTATGCAAAAACTGCTAGTAAACAGATATAGCTACGGGGTTTTCGATGTATGAACAAACCATTTACATCGCGAAAGCACGACCTTGACAAAGATTGTAAAAAACCATGCTAAATAACCATGAAACAGATCTCCAAAATAGAACCAACAAGGCTCTCTTGAAACATACCAATTTGAACCACATCTCGAACAGCTCCTGTCTGATACAAACTACCACCGTGATTGAATTCATCAGCATTCCCATTCGCGAGACAACTACAAGAACGATGAGAATCTTTGACTGAAAGACCCAACAAAGTAGGACGAAGAAGATTGCGAACCTATACAAGCGAATGTCGTCCGCTGTAGCCGGAAAGCACCAATATACTATGCTTAGAAATAATTTGTCAGGTAATGAATGCGCAACAGGAATTTCACTGATCTGAAATAAAGTGATAAAGGAAAACAAACAACCAAAGAAAAACGCATAATTTCGGAAACGAACGTGCTCCTTCTTCTGACATATATCGCGGTAATTTCGTTCCAATTCTACAAAAGACATTTGACGAGCACAGACTCGAGCAGATAGATCGGATAGGGAAGAAATGCTTTTTGATGCTAAACATAAAAGATAAAGCTCTCGGGGTTGATTAATCGCTTAGGAATGCACCATGCATTTGATTCATTAACATCATTAGAGATGAAAGTATGCATATCTGGCCTTTACAATGACTCGCGGTGAGCTACCGATGTATCGAATCAGTGTTGCTAACCTCCTAATTGATCCTATGTGTTCAGCGCGCCTCCCACCACTGTGCTACGCGCACACCCTTACTCTTAACATACTAATACATAACATAAAGTAAAAATATTAGTTTTAAAAGAGAAATGACAAACAAAGGCCAGAATACCACCGAAGGTAAAGCCAAGCACAGAAACTACAAACCACATAAGTGTGACATAAAAGTTATCCGCCAACCTTTATCGCTGGATCCATTCCTTAACGTCACTATATTTGATGACGAAGAGTAATGACCAGAACGTGAATAGCTGTTTTGGTAAGGATAAATACAAGTTGAAATCCCTGTAATTGTCCAATTTTAAAAAAATAACCACAGGAATCACAGAGTTTACGTGAAAAGTGATTATAGTCTCCCAATTCGTGTTCAACTGACAAACCTGACTGAAGGTTATCGTCAGGTGAACAATGAGACCATCCACGCCAATTCTTTGCCAATGTGATGCTTTCACTAGAAACCCATGAACATTCAGAGTCACCTTCAAAGCGATCTGAGTCCTAAAAGAATTCGACATTCAAATACTAATCGAAACTCAGCACTCAAACCCATAATGAAACAAACATAAGCTAATCTTTAGAATGGATTTGAAAGAGGACATAATATTTCGGTCCTACCAATTTCGTTTGTCGAAGGCATCTCCAAGCAATAAGGTGAAAATCTTTGAAGGACATTCATATCACACACAAATACATTTGACCGAAAATCTATTACAAGGTGACTAGCACGTATACAGCATGCGACTATGTGCAAGCCGTACACCAACTGTGGAAAAGATGCAAGCTTCAAATAAAAACGAGGAAGCTTAGTTTCCACTTGAAATATGTGTGAAAGATTGAGTACGGCCCACTGTCTAAAACCTTAAGGCCATAAGAACCTACGAAAACCAAAGATCAGAATGGCAACCTGCACTTAGACAAGCGTGTGATAACACAGCAAGCGCTCAACTATGTACTACTTAAGAAAACAAAGACCGACCAAGCATCAAGACATAAGACTAAGGGGAAAAAGGAGACAGTTGGCCGCCGACGGTGCTGAGAATCATTCCAAGAAATACTGAGTTGTCGTCAGCTAAGGCTTAAATATGAACACCTATTCGTTTCAGCTACGAACGCTTCAAATCAAAACCCTATACATTTATCTGACCCATAACCGATCAGAACCGTGAGCCAATGAGCTCTGCAGTGTTTATGTCATGAAGACCACCAGCCCCAAGATCACACTTCGTAAGCTATGAACGAAAGCCGTGATGACATTTTTACCACTTGGGCAAGAACTCAATGAGTAGCTATGCCACCTGAAAGTCCTCCTCTCTGCCGACGTTACTAACGGCAAAAAAAATCGTCTGGTGATCATAGAAACGATGAGCGGTAAGAATGACCACAGTTATGGTTGTAGACATAACTTCGACTCTAATGTACCCTCCTCATAATGCTAGACTCTATTACATTTACAACCTCATCTATGTTTAGAATTAAAAGCGTATCGGACAAAAGGCGTATAGGGTGCGTGTGGCGCAGTGGTTGGAGGCGCCACTGCGACACGCACGTGGAATCGATCCCTGCGCCCATGGCCCACCAAGCCTTCCATTCCTCCGGGGTCGGCAAATTGGTACCAGACTTGTCTTGGAGGATAGCAGCACTGGCTCGATACAACGGCCGGCCACCGCGAGTCATTGTAAAGGCCAGATATGCATTCAATCACCTCCAACGATACTTAATGAAGTCGAATGCATGACGCATCCCTCAGGGATTGATCAACGCCGAGAGCTTCATCCTTATCTTTTTATAGGACAAAAGGTAACACGCACGTTCCTCTAGCATATTAAGATGCGTCTAAATAAAGAAAAAAAAACTAGTTGGACAATTTCTATCCCACATGACCGTCTTTCAGATCTACTGTGCGAATCCCAGCACTTCTCACATTCGATTCACTTCCTCATATCCATCACCTCTGAAAGCCTTTCAACACTTTACGTGTGGCTTAGGCTGCTGCATGAGGATTTTCATTTCATTTTGAATGTCGTAGAATGCCCGTTGAGCCGAATCTTCTTGGTGTCCTGAGATAGATGGGCTAGAGCCTCCACACTTTGATTGCAGACAGTGATTTTTTTCCCCGGAAAAGTCCGATACGAATTTCGCCAACCCCGGCAGGATGAAAGGCTTGGCGACTCCGAAGCGGGATCGAAGCAGCACTGTGCTCGTGATGGTCGGCATCATTACCACTGTGTTACCTACCCCTATAATTCAACAACAGTTGGATACTTGGATAGCCCGTCTTTACCACTTATACGCACTCAAAACCAATTTCCTCGGAGTTTTGCTGGTTTTGCCATTTTAGTTCCTTGGGTCCCGAGAACGGTCTACTTTAGGTCGTCGCTACCACATGCAGTCGCCGCTCTTCTGGATAAGGGGTAGATTTACCACTATGCGAGTAACTTGATACCAGGACAGTGGTAGATACTGGTATAGATTCACTCTTAACTGGGCTTCCTCATGAAAACGCCGGACTTCTTAGATTAGGAGACCCTGTTAGGGGATGAATACACGGCTGTACATCACAGTCCGACACCCAATAACACCTCCCAGCCACGATGAGGCGGTAAACCGTTGGGAATTAGTTCAACAACAGTACCTGATAAAGAAAAACTAGTTCTAACCTGATACTATGAGAAAGAAATACAAACTGTATCAACTGAGGATAGCTTAAAAGAACTAGCGATTCATCAAGGTCTTACCTCAAATGAGTCAGGCGCCAGATGAAGCATACCAGCTTCTTGAGCAGCGGCTTGGACTAACCAGTCATCCTCGCCGGACATCCCATTCAGATATATAAACCCCAAATGCTAATGCACACTGAACAACATAACACAACAATCTGAATTCTCTGGTAGAATAGTGGCAAGAAACATACTGTACAAGTTAAGATAGAAACACAACAGCACTGTACTAGTAATCAACACAGGTTTACTACTAGAAGTGATTTATCGCGTTCATGGAACCGGGTTAAATCACACGAGAGCACAAAGGGTTTGAAAAAATGCTCCAGTTAAGTGCTTCTCTTAAACTAACCTAAGCCCCTATTTGACAAAATAAGGCAAATCACTTCCCTTTTCTACATAATAATGGTTGCTATGATAATCTCAAATTAAAAGTGCAGTTAACAATAATATCAAACGTCTCTTTAAAAAAAGAAAGTGATGAATGAAAGAGAGAAAAAGAAAGAGAAAAAAGACGAAACGATGAATGAACAACTGGGAGTCCTAGCGGTTACGAGTCGATATAAAACTCACAATACTCCACCTATTTCGAACGCTTATCAGTGTTTCTTATCAAGGTTGCAATACGACAGACGATAAAATTTCTAGAATAGAGTTGGCGTCGACTACGCTTACAATATGCAACGCTGCGACCATGAACACTCCAAAGAAACGATCGCGAATATAAACCAGAAATTTCTGGAAAAGAGTCCATGAAGGGATACAAGGACGAACGACGACGGAACCAACACCGGCGCTCCGCGGACCCGACAGGAGCGAGCGTACGGGCGCCGTTCTGCTCCGTGCCGCCCGCCGTCGCCTCGCCTCTGCGTCCGCGACTGGCGTTTCTCTAGCGGTCTAGCGCGCTATTGCTTGATTAAACTCTCTCGTGTTGCTGTATCTTTCGCCGAAGGCGCGAACTGCGAAATTTCAACATTTTTTTTTCGCAAACTGCCTGCTCTTGGTTCTACTGCATCTTTTCTTTTTCTTTCATGAGTAAGTCTCTCTTCCATATCTGACAAATTACGTCACATTTTTCACTATGGTCTGCTTTTGAAGTTTTCATGCTCCATTTTTTCTCAGAAATTCTCTGCGTTTCATGCAGTTGCGCCATCCAATCCCCTTCGTTGCGGCATATTTTCCAACCTTTCCGTACATAATAGGTCTTTACGGTAGGTCTGTTAGCCGCTTGCACCTTAGTTAGTTTCGAAATTATGACTTGTGACGCATGCAGTCGTTCCCTAATGAGGACGCTACCATACATTGCTGTAGCAAAACCCTTTGTATTTGTAGGTAGGCTATTGATGGGGTCATATTTGTCACTGCTGCTAACGCTGATTGTGTAACTGAATCCATTTTTCATCCTAGCACCTCTATGGGTTCCTGGCCGATGTCAGTAAATGGAGGAAAGATACGCTATGCACGCGCTGACCGACCAGCAGATTTACCACGAGGGATCGACTCTACCCATCAAAAATATTGCTTATATTTATTTATTCCATTCATGATGCCATTTGACATTATGTTACTCATTATTATTTTTAGTATTATATTAATGGGCGCGTGTTGCGCAGTGGTCGGAGGCACCGTGCGACACGCACATGGAATCGATCCTCGCGCCCATGGCCCACCAAGCATTGCATCCCTCCGGGGTCGGCAAATTGGTGCCAGACTTGTCTGGGAGGATAGCAGCACTGGCTTAATAAATCGGTAGGCCACCGCGCGTCATTGTAAATGCCAAATATGCATTCAATCACCTCCAAACGATGTTTAATGAAGTCGAATGCATAGTGCATCCCTCATGGATTGATCAACGCCGAAAGCTTTATCCTTTTTTGTTACATTATTTGTTGTTGCTAATTATATTGCTGCCTATATTTGTCTTTTTATTTATATGTGTTTATATTGCTGCTTTGCGATTGTTTTTTAACCAAAAACTTGGGTTTCCATTGGTGGATGAGCACTTATACCAACGAGTTCTGTCAGTACATCGTTGAAAATTGCTCACCCATCACTCGTAGCCATCACTCTTAGGTGAACATCCGAAATGTCTTTATCTCGTCTGCAGTAACGGCTAACACCTTGGTATCCACTATGTGTTAGAAACCCAACTTCACTAAATCAGGGTGGAATCAATTCAATGTCAAGATTAGAAATAAGGTGTGCATCATTCAAAGAAGACATCGGTGTTGAGATGGCGTTACAACACATCAATTTTCTCTTTTTCCTTTTTCTTTCCTTTGGAATGAATCCTCCTGACGTTCTTGCTGACTCTGAACTCTGTCTACACGATTTTTACTTACATTGGCGCTGATACTAATCAATCTCATCGAAACGTACGTTCAGTCTATCTCGTTTTTTTTTTTTTTGATTTCTTCGTGGAGGAACAGAACTCATTGGTATAAGTGTTCATCCGCGAATGGAAATCCCCATGAAGAGCAGTGATGACCATGTTTTTTCCTATTTTTACATTCAGCAAATGGCAGCTCAGTTGTCCCGACAGCGTTCGAGGGCCGGGGAGCAGGAGGTCGTTGAGACTGCTTTTGAAGAGGTTACAAATGAACAACAGGAAGAACAGACGTCTTTCATACTAATTGAAAGGCTTGAGGTTGGTACCAGTTTCGTTTACAGCGCTTTGGACATGAGTTCATAACGCATCAAGTCCGACTTAGTTTCTCTGATTGTCGTTATACTTAGGACAAAACTATCCAAAATTTTTTTGTTTTCTAACTTAGGTTTCATGTTGCCTAAAGGTATGTAACTCTTTTAGGACTGAAAGGTTTACCCGGGTTTTGCTGACTGTTAAAACCTTTTTGGCTTTATATGCCTATATCAGAACACTTTTTCTTTCTTCTATTTAGTGACGTTGACTTCTTAATTTCGTAGTAGTATCAATAGTATAGTTCAGATTTCATCTAGCACGGTTTTGCTTCAAGGCTAAATATTTTCAGTCTCATAGTGATTGAATAGGGCGCGTGTGGTGCAGGTGGTTGGAGGGGCCACGCGACACGCACGTGGAATCAATTCCTGTGCCCATGGCCCGCCAAGTTTTCCATACCTCCGGGGTCGGCAAATTGGTACGAGACTTGTTTGGGAGGATAGCAGCACTGCCCCGATAAATCGGCAGGCCACCGGGAGTCATTGTAAAGACCAGATATGCATTCAATCACCTCCAACGATATTTAATGAAGTCGAATGCATGGCGCATCCCTCAGGGATTGATCAACGCCGAGAGCTTTATCCTTCTATCCTTTATAGTGATTGAATGCTGGGTTCTAACACTTGTTCCATATGTATTCCTTTTTTGATAAGCTTACACAAGGTTGTTGTATAACTTCTATTCGGCTAACATTTTGACGTCTTCGCCTTTATCGGAACCGATGATCCGAATCGATAGTATGCAGTCGATCTGCGAACTCGAAGACACCATATCGAGAAAACGAGCAACTTTGAACCATCAGCTCTGATGAAGACGGAGACATCGAAGCGTTTGCCAAAAATAAAGATTATTTGTCTACCTCGTGTAAGCTTATCAAAAAGAAGAGACGTATTAATTAGT
Organism: Angiostrongylus cantonensis; assembly: GCA_009735665.1. Taxonomy (NCBI): domain Eukaryota; kingdom Metazoa; phylum Nematoda; class Chromadorea; order Rhabditida; family Metastrongylidae; genus Angiostrongylus; species Angiostrongylus cantonensis. The sequence goes on along the minus strand of MQTX01000083.1, from coordinate 1,454,563 downwards.
CATACCGAGGTTAAAGGTAGCTCGCTTCTGAACTATTATTTCCCTTTTTACTTGTTCAATATTAAATATCAAGGTGTTGTTATATTTTCTTCTCCATAAGGAGTAGGAAGCCATGACACTATTTTTTTCCATGACTTCATTGATGTGCTGTTTAAAAATAAGTGCTTAATTTCCCTACAGCAAACAGGAATCAGCACAGGAGACATCAAACGCCTCAAAGAAGCTGGCTTCAATACGGTCGAACGCATAGCCCATGCGATGCGAAGTGAGATTGCATCTGTGAAGGGAATCAGTGAGCAGAAAGCAGATAAGCTGTTGGTATGTCTAATTGTTTTTCGGATGTAGTTTCTTTTCTTAACTTCGGGGTTTTGTTCCAAAAATAGCATTCCCGCTTTTGCCCCTATATCCTTCATTCCTTCCAACAGTTTACCGCATCATCGTGACAGAGGTGTTCCTGGTTGTCGGGCTACGATGTACAGCGGGAGGATTGATCTCAGTAAGGTCTCCCAGGCTGAGAAGGAGTGCGACGTTTTCATCAGGAATCCTAGCTAAGAGTGAACCAATACCAAGATCCGTCACCATCCTGGTATGGAACTGATCGCATGGTGGTAAATCACCCTCTGATCCACAAAGAACAGCGACTGCCTGTGCCATTGACGGCCTGGGGCAGACTTTGACTAGGTAGACCTAGGTACTCCAGGGAACCACAATGACTATGCTAGCAAAACTCCGAAAAGTGGAAGTTATGCTGGGGCCTGCACAACCAGTGGGGACGGCCCATCCAAGTAACTAAGCTTCATACGTCGCGCATTAAATCTACCACAAGCTGTTTCAAAGGTGAGTGCATAACATAGTTCGCTTTATACGTGCTTCTTTTTGAAAAATCAGAGCCATCATTTTTCATCTTGTTAATGCGAACTGTTCGTTTTAAGTATGAGGCTATGAAGTTAGTGCCTATGGGTTTTACAACTGCTTATGAGGTCCACGAGCGACGTAGCGAGTTAATACAAATTCGAACGGGCTCGTCTTCATTGGACAGGCTTATTGGTGGTGGTGTTGAGACAGGTCACATTACGGAGGTATTCGTTGCCATTCCTATTTAAGAGCTATTTAAATGTTCTTTTTTGTAATTTCCACTCCAGATCTTTGGAGAATATCGTACAGGAAAAAGTCAAATATGTCATAGTTTGTCAGTAATTTGCCAATTACCGATATCAATGGGAGGAGCTGAAGGTACTTTATTTCCTCAGCAATTTTCATAGGACTTTGTCTCATGTTCATCTTTTTCTCATAACTTCAGGGAAGTGTATGTGGATTGATACAGAGGGAACATTTCGACCAGAACGTTTACTTCCAATAGCTGAGCGGTAAAGAACCTAACTCATACCACTTTCACTTTTTTTGAAATGATCTGGACACGTGCCTGCGGTACCAAAGTAGATTACCGATATGCTCATTTATAAAACACAGTGCTTGCTGAATTCTTGCTTTGATGAGCTTACACGGGGTTGATAACAATATTTATTATCGGCTAACGTTTCGACGTCTTCGTCTTCATCAGAGCCGATAATCCGAGTCGATGGTCCATGCTTGCTATTCGTCTCGATGTGACGGCTTCGCCTTCCCTTCATTATATCCACCATCAGCATCGTGATAAAAGGGCATCACTGAATGAGTGTGCCTCATTCGAGGAGATGGACCGCTGAGGAAGATCTAACTAGAAACGAACGCGAAGCCGCCACATCGAGACGAATAGCAAGCATGGACCATCGACTCGCATCATCGGCTCTGATGAAGACAAAGACGTCGAAACGTTAGCCGATAATAAATATTATTATCAACCTCGTGCAAGCTCATCAAAGAAAGAATACATATTGATTAAGCACGCCGAGGTTCAAGGAAAGTCAGTTTCGAAGTATTAATACAGTGCTGAATTGTTCATCGATGATCACCGTCTTTAGTTTCAATATGGAAAGTAAGCATGTCTTGGAAAATATCGCCGTCGCCCGCTGTTATAACTCGGACCATCAGATTTCGCTTCTCACAACCGCAGGTTTGTTTGCATTACATGTGACTTAACTAATACTGTGTTCACTAGTGATGATTGCAGAGACATTCTTACTTGTTTACTTGGACACTTGGATAGTCCGTCTTTATTGGTTGTGCGGACTCCAGCACGGTTTCCATTTTCTCGGGAAAAAGTTTTATGTACATTTTCTCGGAATCTAGCCCTTATGATTCCCTGGTGTGCCGAGGTCAGCCTAGCCAAAGTGTGCCTTAGGTCGTCATCAGCAGTCGTCGCTCTTGTAGATGAGAAGGTGATTTGCCACCATGCTAGTTCAATAGCAGGACGGTGGTGGATCCTGGTATTGGTTCACTTTTAGCTGGGTTTCCTGATGGAAACACCGAACTCCTCACCTTGTGAGAGTGCTGGAGGGATGGATCACTCCGCTGTTCATCGCAGCCCTACATTGTGGAGCACATCCCGGCCGCGATGAGGCGTTAAAAAGTGCGGAGACAGACATTTGCCATTGTAAGAATGAAAATGTGAAATAATGTAAACATCGCGAAGAAAAGCTTTCGTAGGAATGTTCTTTGCAACCTGAGTAACCGTTCAGTATTGTTGAATTCGAATCCAACAATTTGCCTAGGTTGTTCCTATTCAACATTTATAGAGTTATGTTAGAATAAAACTTTTTACCTTGCTTATAGCCGCGATGATGGCAGAAAGTAGATATGCTTTATTGATTGTCGATAGCGCTACGGGATTATTTAGGTAAGTTTGCTCTCATGTTTCAGCCGAACTTTATTTCAACTATTGGACAAATTTCCAGTGAAATTGTTAGGGAAGATTTTAGTTTTCTTCTAGGAGAGATTATTGCGGTAGAGGAGAACTGGCATCTCGGCAAATGGCTCTTTCAAAGTAAGGACATTCTTTTGACTGATTGTCCACAAACTATTTTGTTTTATATTTACCCTGTAGTAATTCTCAAGCCTTGCTCTTGTATCTTAAAATATCTGCTGGTTTTTTAAAGCTGTAGACTCATCGATCATTTTAGAATGATGCGGCTCCTAATTAAACTTGCTGATGAGTTCGGTGTAGCAGTTGTGATTACCAACCAGGTATTTGAATCGATCTTGTATGGATTTCCTCAGAACTAAGAAGGACGAAATAGTTTTGAAAGTAGAACATAACATTTTTCGAATAGCCTTTCGATCTGTGCAGCTTTTCATTCATATCTTTTCTTTAAGGTAACTATCTGCTTCTGAAGGAAGAGAATTCCTTCGTTCATGAAATCTAAATCGAAATTAATGTAATATTTTTATTTATAGTTGTGGTTTTCCTGCTTCCGTTGTTTGCTTTTGTCTATATATACCACACATCAGCGGGCCTGCGTAGCGCAGTTATCGGAGGTGCCCTGCAATACACATGGTCGATCCTCCCACACCAGAGTCACTAAGCCTGCTATCCTTGTGGGGTCGGCAAATTGGTACCAGACTTGTCTTCGAAGATAGCGGCACTTCCTCGATACATCGGTAGGCCAGCGCTAATCGCTGTTAAGGTCAGATATGTATTAAGTCACCTCCAACGGTGCATAATGAAATCGCACGCATGCCGCATCCCTCAGGGATTAATCAACGCCAGGAGCTCTATCTTTTTGTTATTATATTCCATATTTTATCGTTAATTTTTTAGGTTGTGGCGCAGGTTGATGGTGGAACGATGTTTCAAGTAGATGCCAAAAAACCGATAGGCGGAAACATAATTGCTCACATGAGTACAACACGGTACGACAGCATATCAACTTTTTTTCATTTTTGTGCGATCCATCTTCACATCTACTCTGCGAATCCTAGCACTTCTCACATTAGATTCGTTTCCTCTCTTCCATTATCCACTAAGGTCTTCAAACTTTTTTTCTTATGGCTTCGGCTGCCGCATAAAGATCTTTCATTTCATCTTGATTATCGTAGAAAGCTGTTCGATCCGATTATCAGTAGAATCCTGTGATATCCTGTCGCCCTAGAGCGTTCCAAATTGAATTGCAGAAAGTGATTTTCTCCACGACAGGTTCTGTACCAATTTCGCGACCCCGAAGGGATAAGAGACTTGGTAATCCAGGAGCGGGATCAAACCAGCACCATGCTTGATCGTATCTCAGCTCTGTAACCAGTAAAAAGGATAAGAAGGATAAAGCTCTCGGCGTTGATCAATCCCTGAGGGATGCGCCATGCATTCGACTTCATTAAGCATCGTTGGAGGTGATTGAATGCATATCTGGCCTTTACAATGACTCGGGGTGGCCGGCCGATATATCGAGCCAGTGCTGCTATCCTCCCAGACAAGTCTGGTACCAATTTGCCGACCCCGGAGGGATGGAAGGGTTGGTTGGCCATGGGCGCATTTCACGTGCGCGCCGCAGTGGCGCCTCCAACCACTGCACCACACGCGCCCTGCAACCAGTAACCTAGTTAATTATAGAACCACTGAAGAGCACTCCAACACATAACATATTTCGTACATGGGTTGTACATTACCGCTTTTTGGTGCTGAGCCATCCCTAATTCTGTAGGATGTGTTGCAATCGTAGCATAATTGCTATTGGATAGCACTTATGCTGTCATAAAATAGACCTAGTACTTAATTGTTTCACTTTACTTAGAATCACTTAGCACGTACCTCTAACATTTTTGATTGAGTAGTTATGTGTATGAAGGTGTAAATTATCTTGCACAGCAGTGCTAAAGTGTTCACTTGACTTAACATCGGAGCAAGTAATAGTATTGTGCATATGTTCCGTTTAGTTTCGTGCATGTCACCCGCTCTTTGGCTGGAGGCCGACAGCAAACTAATGGCAACAAGCTATTTACTCATGGTCTCTTATAGGAAAATCAGCGATTTTTTGTGCATCTTGAGATAATTCAGGTGTCATTTTTGTTAACCAAGAATGACTTACCTGCAGTGGTCCTCTTTTCAGTTCAAAGGTTATTGTTTTGTTAAGCAATAATGCATTACCTGTGATGGTCCTTCCTTCACTGTTGTTTTTTTGTTTGTGCGTTCAGTAGTTCCTTATCTTGTACTGCTTTAATCATCATTACTGAATTGACGTTAAAGTTTTTTTTTTCTTTTTTAAGATTGGGTTTACGCAAAGGTCGCGGTGAAACAAGGATCTGCAAAGTTCATCAAAGCCCCAGCCTACCAGAAGCTGAGGCAACATTTGCTATTACTTCCGGTGGTATTGATGATGCATCTGAATAATGTCGTTTATTGCATGAAATGCAAAGGAAATTCATGATATTTTAATTCTTTATAATCTTCAATGAATACAGATTGTACATTGTGTTATACGGAAAGTTCTAGGAAATTGTCTGTTCACACCTATTCTTTCGGATTGTTATGAAGGTAGTTAGTTCATTTCAGAATACCCTTTTATCCATGGTATTCTTGTAAAATCTCGTGATTTCATTGAGTGGCTCATATCAGAGAACCAGTCAGCAAACTCTTTCACAGTGTCGTTGTAAGTCTTCGTAGTTCAGGTGTTTCTCTTAAGGCATTTAAAATATTCATTATGAAGGAAAGGTTTGTTCCCGTTATGTAATTGTTTCATATGGTTGATTATTCATGTTTTCCTTCCTCGAGTGTGTTATATTCATTTCTTTCCCTTTTACGCTAACCCCGACTTTCTGTATTGTTTGTTTGACCATCAAATATCTCGACATCTGCGATTCGTTCTAGCATAGACTGATTTAAAACGTGAAATAATTGCATTGTATTTTATATTACTTCAATGGTTTACACATGGTCATTGAGATTAAGCGTTGAAGGGGGTTCTCTATATAGAATATTGTCATATCTTGAAGTGAAAAGGAGTGTCTTACCTTGAGTTAGGCGTTTTTATCACAAAGGCAGGTTAATATCATGAGTATGACGGTTCTATTTGAAAGCTTTATTAGAAGTAGACGTGTAGGAAGGTTATCCGCTCTCATTCGAGAATCCAGGTTTATGTCGGTAAACTCTCTGCTGGCCACAAAGTGCTTGGCAACCACCAGCCACCGTGTGGGCGTCACTTTCTTGGACGTCAGTAACGAAAATTGTGAGGAGACAACCAAGCACCTGTCAGATGCGAACTTTGCTGGTGCATGGTTATTTTTTGTTGTTGACGAGCAATTTATGGATCAAATGTATCTATGCATGGAATATAGTTTTCAATACTCAGTAAGCTACACGCTGAATTTTTGTAGTTGTCTTACATAAACGTAACCAAGCAGATACGCTGCAATGGAGATAACGAATTAAGGGGTTGAGTTGGTGCTTCTGATAACCAAGCTGAGTTACACCTTCTGAATGGACATGTTCTTGCATTCTGAATGAATGGGGACATGTTCTTGCATTTCTATGTGTTCATTTCTTCATATTTAAAATAGACCTGTCCTATGCTCATTTTGTTTTTGTGCAGCCAGAATCTACATTGTTGGTCGTTAGTATCGCATGATTATTATGAGGAATGAAGGATCAGTCGTTTTCTCTAGTCAGTGGCATATTCTGATTAAGCGACAGTCTTGGTTCACCACAACAACCATGACAGTCAGCGGTTTACTCAAATCTCCAATATCTTTACACATGGCATTGAACATTGTAGGATATAATACGGGGCAGATAACATTGAAAACGCCGGTAGGGAATACGGTGACCATTCAGCGCACAGCACACGAGTGTAGCAAAGGATCCTGAAAAACCTGTGTACTGAAACTATCGAGTTCGCACGCCCACAAGAATTCGCATGAACAGGAAGCATGCTCTAATCTGCGTCTGCAACTGAAGACTTTTGCAAAGAATTGATTTAAGTGGACCTTTTTGGAAAGGAAATGGCGGTACTAGTCATTGTTTTAGAGTCTGAGGAAATGAATGCGTGATACGAGTCTGTCGTTTTTAAATCCTGGATATCAGAGCGGAAAAGTTTGCATCCGGAAAGATTAGGAAGAACGTCACCCTTAACATTTATGCGACGACTCACCCTCTATAAGAGTCGCGGAATGCTCATTTTCAACTTTAATTTAAAATATCTCAGTTATTTCAGTTCTTTGTAAAAGATTTGAGATCTTCTCGTTTTGACGATTTTTTCACCGGGAGCATAAAAAACCTCGTAAATTCTAATTTTTAAGTATAACTTCCATTTTTATGTTTTCGAAGAGGGCAGTAGAGCAGTGATAGTCATGCCGGTCATTACGAGAAAGGCGATGGTCCGACTACACGGGCCGAAAAAGCCTCTCATCCCTTTACAGTTTCAAAATTGGTACCAAACTTGTCTGGGATCCGTTCACTCTCTCCTTTTCACACGGAAGTCCCTTAACGCTGCTATCCCAAGGATCCATGGAGAACTGATTACACTTGTATTCAACAACACTCATAAAGAAGGCGAAAAACCTTAAACAACAGCCAACACTCAAATCCAAAGAAGTTCGTGAACTATGGATGCGAAGGAATGAGTCGAACGATAAGACTTGCTGAGATTGGCATAATATGTGCAAACGGGTTATAGAAGAAAATATAACTTTGAAAACTGGGATATTTGCAAATCTTCGACCTCATGGCCAGATTCGAACCTGTGCTAACTCGGTTAGGTGGCAAACGTGTCACACACACAGCACCACTCAGGCCCCTGCTATTCCTTTAACTGAGCTAATTTTTTACCCTTAACCATGATGTCAGCAATCACCCACCAACGGGAAAAACCTAGTTAGCACGAATCGGCACTGAACCTAGTTAAGCTAGGGTTGCAGTCGAAACCACGATGTTTAGCTTTCGAAATTTATTACCTATTGTTTTTTCATGGCAGGGTATTATGCCGAATGCGACCAAAATGAGCATAGTTTTGCAAATGTCTCAGCATCAACAGCTACATGATTGAGCTTACATGAGTTACACGTTTGCATACAACGAGTACCCACATCACGACAACGTCCAGCTGCGGACCGTCAACTCGAGTCAACGAAACTCCGAGGTAGGGGCGAAGGCACTGAAACATTAGCTGAATAAAACTTTTATACCAAAACCGTGTCGGCTCAATTATGTAAAAAGTTTCTGTAAATAAAAAGTTGTACTTCGTATTCTTGTTGAGCAAACACGAGGTGTTATTTTTATTCTCTATTCACCAATAAGCTGACGTTTCGGCGGACTTCGCCTTCCTCAGAGCCGCTTTCTATGAGGCTTCCAGTGGGTATGTCGTACGTAAAAAGTTATACGTTGAAATTATGAATGCGTTTCCACTTTTTAGTTGCACACAATACATATCTACAGTTCACTGAAGATTGCAACGAGATTATTGTCAAGCAGAACAGCTTCAATACGAAGAATTTAATGCTTCATTGAAATCTTCGTAATGTGACAAAGAAGGGATTAAAATCGGGATGATTGTACAACATTAGTGGAGCTGCACTTTCATATCTATGGCGCTATAGATCAAAATGGTTTAGAAATTTCTTCGAGCTATGATTGTGAACCTCTCACCTGAACGTCACAGCGTTGGAAATTGGAGAAAAAATTTTTAAACCAATGTGTTTCTCATGTTTCCTCCACTCTTCGTACAATAACACGACAAAATCAACTTCATGTGTTCTTCATAATGTATTTGTTGGTTCAGAAAATACTATGTACAAAACTATGAAACTATGAAAAAAAAACTATAAACTAAAAAAACTATGAACTATGCCGAAACGTCAGCTTACTTGTGAATAAAGAATAATAATAACACCTCGCGTTTGCTCAACAAGAATACAAAGAATTACTATGTACAAAGATAAAGCGTTCGGAGTTAGCCATGCCAAGAAGGATGCGCCCTGCATTCGGCATCATCGAGCATCGTATAGATTATTGGATGTACATTTGGTTTATAAGCTGACTTGTTGGAGACTGTGGATGTGCTAACTCGTTGTTTTTATCGCACCGGATAGCTCTGCTGCCTTAATCCAGAAGGATGTAAGTTGTGGTTTCTCAGGATCGAAACAGCGATCAATGTGTTTATTAAAACGCACCTCCATATGCTCTTTATCCCTTATATCGTTTATATTTGAAAACAAGAGAAAAATCGCTTATCTGGAAGCGCTTTAACACGGCTACCCCTGAGTTCGATTAGAAAACCCGGCTTGTCAAAATTCTTTTCAAATTGAGATTGTGGGAGGTCTCGCAGAGTGAGAACTAGTCATCCAAGCGTCTAAGCAAATCCATTGTACACTGTTATTCTTGAAGTAAAGATAGAATTGAGAGTAATTATTTGTAAAGGTTCGTGCGGTGCTTCTTCGACTGGATTCAACTCGATGCTACAAAAAGCAATCACATTGCGACAACAACCATTTGTGAACCATGGACTTAGACCAACGCGGTTCTGAGGAAAGCGAAAACGTCGAAAAGTTTGCCGAATAAATATGTTTATCAATCTCGTGTTAGTCCAACAATCTAAGAAGATTCGTAGATCCCAAGACCGACTTTCTTTTAACCTCGACATTGATTGATAATTCGATGTTTCATTTCAATAAGAAGACCAGAGGTTGTTGTTACAGAATTTATTGGGATACAATAGCTGACGTTTCGGCGGTTTCGCCTTCTTCAGAGCCTGGAAAGGTCAAATTGGGATGCGATCTACTCAGCCAAACACTTTCATAACCCTAGCAGATAAAACTTAACAAATAAATTTGTCTTCTCATAAGAAACATCTTCATTTAAACACCTACTGTTTATTTCTTGTAAAGTTAGTTGGTGGATAGCAGCCTCGTAGAGTATTACATGGGCGAGGAGTGTGCCTGCGTCAGGTTATTGGATTAGCCTGAGGTACGGCGCCAGATCACGTGTGATGACAAGACACTCCTCCTTGCGGTTCATTTTTGGATATTTGGAATTGATCCAAAACGCTGATGTTTTTGATTCGTGCGTGAGGATAGTGACTCCTACTTCGAAATTTTCTCCGTTACGTTCCTACATCCTATGCGCGCCTAGTGGAGTGTTTGGTTTTAATTTAGATTTACCGACTAGGTGTTCTTTTACACGGACGCAGAGCGGTTTACCCGTTTCGCCAACGTATTCGTCCCAGCATGCTTTACATGAGATCAGGTAGACTGTACCCGAGGTTATGCAATCACCGTCTCTACCGTTAAGGCAAATTATGCAGTTTTTCGTTGAACATGGACGGTCATATAGGCGGTTGCGAACTAGCTGGCGTCTTAGAGTGTCCGGCGGTATTTCTATCACTCTTACGGAATTCTCTAGACCGGCCCTTAATAAGCAACGTTTTATGGCTGCACTTATTTCGCTACAAATAAAGGGAAAGAATAACGGAGCCTTGTTTTCGCTAGAATTATCGCTTCGGGGCGTAGTTTTTCCTCTATGTCTATGCCGGGCAGCTATAGTTTCGTAACCATTTGAAATGGCTATTTGTCGCGTCAGTTTCGAGGATTCTTCCCTTTGTTCTCTACCTGTGTACACGTTGGCCGCGGTTCGAAACATATTTCTTATAAGCGCCCTTTTAGTGTGTGAGGGATGAGAGGAGAGATAATCAACCAGTTTATTCTTACTGCTTGGCTTTCGATACCATTTTGTGATTTAGCTGTTTTCGGATAGGTTGACTTGAATGTTTAGGAATGGAAGCCAGTTTTCTTTCGGTTTCTCACTGGTGAATTTTATGTACGCTGACTGCTTGTTCAATAACTGGAAACATTTGTCCATCTCCTCTTGTGTGCAGCAGATGACAAAACAGTTATCTACCTGCAGTACAGTAATGGCTCGACGTCGATTACTAGTGCTTCCACTTTAGACATAAGGGCAACGGCAAGGGTTGGGTCATATACATACTTACCTATCAAGACGCATAAGTTAACATCCGCTGATGATCTGGAGTCTACTGACCCCTCCACCTCTAAAGTTAGACCCATCATCAGTTGTGTAGACGGGCCTACGGATAGAATTGCTCAGTTTATAAATTCAATCCTCATCCAGTTGCTTAAACACATACCAGCCCATCTCATGAACGCCCAAATGTTTCTGGATCGTCTACGTAACGAGCGACCCAACAACGCGTACGTGATGGAGTCCTTGGACGTCACCGCACTTTATATAAACGTGTCGAATGATTCCGCTATGCAAGCCATTCGCAAGCTCCTTGTACAACGTGAAGGAGCAATAAACATGTATGGGTTCTCGATTCAGCAGTTGATGACACTCTTAAAGGAGTGCCTAAACTGCTCAATCTTCAGATGGTCCGGGAAACATTATGCGCAAATGAGAGGGTTAGCAATGGGACAGCGACTGGCACCAACCCTAGCCGTTGCCTTTATGTCTAGAGTGGAGGCACCAGTAATCGACCTCAAGCCATTACTGTACTGCAGGTAGATGACTGTTTTGTCATCTGCTCCTCACAAGAGGAGATGGACAAATGTTTCCAGTTATTGAACAAGCAGGCAGAGTACATAAAATTCACCAGTGACAAACCGAAAGAAAACTGGCTTCCATTCCTAAACATTCAAGTCAACCTATCCGAAAACGGCTAAATCACAAAATGGTGTCGAAAGCCAAGTAGTAAGAATAAACTGGTTGATTATCTCTCTTTTCATCCCTCACACACTAAAAGGGCACTTATAAGAAATATGTTTCGAACCGCGGCCAACGTGTACACAGGTAGAGAACAAAGGGAAGAATCCTCGAAACTGACGCGACAAATAGCCATTTCAAATGGTTACGAAACTATAGCTGCCCGGCATAGACATAGAGGAAAAACTACGCCCCGAAGCGATAATTCTAGCGAAAACAAGGCTCCGTTATTCTTTCCCTTTATTTGTAGCGAAATAAGTGCAGCCATAAAACGTTGCTTATTAAGGGCCGGTCTAGAGAATTCCGTAAGAGTGATAGAAATACCGCCGGACACTCTAAGACGCCAGCTAGTTCGCAACCGCCTATATGACCGTCTATGTTTAACGAAAAACTGCATAATTTGCCTTAACGGTAGAGACGGTGATTGCATAACCTCAGGTACAGTCTACCTGATCTCATGTAAAGCATGCTGGGACGAATACGTTGGCGAAACGGGTAAACAGCTCTGCGTCCGTATAAAAGAACACCTAGTCGGTAAATCTAAATTAAAACCAAACACTCCACTAGGCGCGCATAGGATGTAGGAACGTAACGGAGAAAATTTCGAAGTAGGAGTCACTATCCTCACGCACGAATCAAAAACATCAGCGTTTTGGATCAATTCCAAATATCCAAAAATGAACCGCAAGGAGGAGTGTCTTGTCATCACACGTGACTTGGCGCCGTACCTCAGGCTAATCCAATAACCTGACGCAGGCACACTCCTCGCCCATGTAATACTCTACGAGGCTGCTATCCACCAACTAACTTTACAAGAAATAAACAGTAGGTGTTTAAATGAAGATGTTTCTTATGAGAAGACAAATTTATTTGTTAAGTTTTATCTGCTAGGGTTATGAAAGTGTTTGGCTGAGTAGATCGCATCCCAATTTGACCTTTCCAGGCTCTGAAGAAGGCGAAACCGCCGAAA
>MQTX01000083.1:1399759-1440719 GCA_009735665.1 Angiostrongylus cantonensis | reverse complement strand
AGCGATAATTCTAGCGAAAACAAGGCTCCGTTATTCTTTCCCTTTATTTGTAGCGAAATAAGTGCAGCCATAAAACGTTGCTTATTAAGGGCCGGTCTAGAGAATTCCGTAAGAGTGATAGAAATACCGCCGGACACTCTAAGACGCCAGCTAGTTCGCAACCGCCTATATGACCGTCTATGTTTAACGAAAAACTGCATAATTTGCCTTAACGGTAGAGACGGTGATTGCATAACCTCAGGTACAGTCTACCTGATCTCATGTAAAGCATGCTGGGACGAATACGTTGGCGAAACGGGTAAACAGCTCTGCGTCCGTATAAAAGAACACCTAGTCGGTAAATCTAAATTAAAACCAAACACTCCACTAGGCGCGCATAGGATGTAGGAACGTAACGGAGAAAATTTCGAAGTAGGAGTCACTATCCTCACGCACGAATCAAAAACATCAGCGTTTTGGATCAATTCCAAATATCCAAAAATGAACCGCAAGGAGGAGTGTCTTGTCATCACACGTGACTTGGCGCCGTACCTCAGGCTAATCCAATAACCTGACACAGGCACAGTCCTCGCCCATGTAATAATCTACGAGACTGCTATCCACCAACTAACTTTACAAGAAATAAACAGTAGGTGTTTAAATGAAGCTGTTTCTTATGAGAAGACAAATTTATTTGTTAAGTTTTATCTGCTAGGGTTATGAAAGTGTTTGGCTGAGTAGATAGCATCCCAATTTGACCTTTCCAGGCTCTGAAGAAGGCGAAACCGCCGAAACGTCAGCTATTGTATCCCAATAAATTCTGTAACAACAACCTCTGGTCTGCTCATTGAAATAAAACATCGGATTCGTAGATCATTTAATCGATTTCTACTGGAGTCATTAGTTATGCAGTCGATCAGAAGGTAGTACTCTGGCTCGACTCCTCGACTCCCTCATCAACACTCCTTCTCATTCCACGTGGAAACGCACAAGTTTGGCTATTCCCTAGATTGCACAGAGAATAGAAGACTAAATTCTCAAGCAGCAGCCGTAACGACACACGAAATCAATGGAAACCTTTTATGGGTGATGGATGCACTGAAAGCGAATCAAATGCGGAAAGCGCTGGAAACTGCACAGTAGATGTGATTACGAGTCATGTAATAAATAATAGACAAACATAGTCGTACACGAATGCTTTAAGTTTGCATATATAAATGACTGGACATCACATACGATGTGATTCGCAGCTGCCTCCAACAAACGAGCGCTCAATCTATCATCAAAACACTTCGGAGGCCATCCGTTTATATTTGTCATCAAAAATCCAGAAACAGTGGCCCACATTCCTGTGGTCCGAAAGAGGCCTTCAATACGAAAGTGTTAGCAGTGCAAGTACAAGAAGGGTTCTAGAATCCGAGGACCTTTGTAGCCTTGCTAAATCTGCGAATTCTGTGGCGGCGATCCATACCGGCAACCTTGCAGTGTTCGATAAAGAAAGACAGTGCACTACTTCTGGGTTGCCACATAAGAGATGAACTCCTTCTCTAAAAATCCAGCCATAGGGAAATAAGTTAATGTTCTCAGCAACACGAGCATTAGCGTTAACATTAGTTCACGTAAACCACAAATAGTTCGAGTTAGAAAACTGCGAATAACCTGTGAATCTTGTACACAGACTTCTAGCTATGAAGTAAATGAGTTTTCCAATAACGTCGTTTTGTATATGATTGAAATAATACGTCATTAATAAAAATGAGTAAATTGTCAGAGACACCATTGGCCATCGGTAGCAGTTTTAATCACAAAATGAAACAAAATCAACACAAGCATCAAAACAAACGGTGTGCTTCTGTTGCTTCCGTAGCGCAGTCGGTAGCTTATTAATCTCATAACGTGAGGGTCGTGAGCTCGTGCCTCCACTTGGAAAGGCGTTTTATATCCAGAAATTTCAGATTTGCAAAAAACGCTTCGTTTCTACATCTAGGTGTTTTACTAGATTTTCTGTAAACTCTTATTTGCAATAACTCAAAATACCGACTTTCCGTAAAACTCGGAATAGATGATATATATATATATATATATGTATATGAAAAAAGAGGAACGAGGGACATTCATGGCGTGCAGGTAAACGGGTTAACCCCCGGATGGGGTAATAGCGTGTTCGTTCAGACATTATCTACGTACGGTTCGGGGTTTTGCAAATACTCCAGCATCAACCACATTGATCTAAAAAAACGATCTCAGCATTATTGTGGTTGCATCACACAGAATACCCTGCCGTGAAGAATTGTAATAGGCAGCAAATGAAAAAGTTAACACTTCGAAACCGATTTTCCTTGAACCTCGGTGTGCTTAATCAATATGTATTTTTTCTTTGATGAGCTTACACGAGGTTGATCATAATATTTATTATCGGCTAACGTTTCGACGTCGACGACGTGTATAAAAGGACATCACTGAATGAGTGTGCCTCATTCGAGGAGATGGACCACTTAGGAGGACCTGACTCGAGACGAAGGCGAAGCCGGCACATCGAGACAAATAGCAAGCATGGACCATCGACTCGGATCATCGGCTCTGATGAAGACGAAGACGTCGAAACGTTAGCCGATAATAAATATTGTTATCAGCCTCGTGTAAGTTCATCAAAGAAAGAATACATATTAAAAAAGTTAACGTTATGAACTCCCACGTCCGACTTTCTATTAACCTCGGCATTGATGGAATAATTCTTTTTACTTCTGTTTAGCAAACACGTAATATTTTATTTCTTTATTTACGTACAAGCTGACGTTTCGGCGGATTTCGCCTTCTTCGTAGCCTGGAAAGGTCACGTTGACTGCAATCTACATGGCCAAACACCTCCATAACCAAACAGAGAAAATGCAAAACCAAAATTTCAATCACATTGAACACGGAGTCTTTGCACACTCACCGCTTTCTATGACCCTTCCACTTAATATGTTATGTGGAGACCAACGCAGTGTTCACATGGAAACGTAATGTGCCTGTACCATCAAAATAGCAGTCTTATATGCTGCCCAATATCACGCGTGATAATGAGGCATTCCTCCCTGCGGTTCATTTTCGGATCCTTGGAATTGATCCAGAATGCCTCGAGAATTTTACGCGCTTGTGTTCTCGATTCTTGCGCGAGGATCGTAACCTCTACTTCAAAATCTGCTCCGTTATGTCTCTGCGTCCTTTGCGTGCCTACTGGGGTATTTGGTTTACGTTTGCCGACTAGGTGTTCTTTTATACGGATGCAGAGTGGTCTACCCGTTTCGCCAACGTATTCGTCTCCGCACACTTTACAAGAGATCAGATAGACTATAGTCTGACTGGACTCAAGGCACCAAGCTTTGCCATGGCATATATGTCTAAGGTGGAAGCACCAGTGATCGACCTCGGGCCGTTACTCTGCTGTAGGTATATAGATGACTGCTTGATCATTTGTTCAACACAAGAGGGAATTGATAAATGTTTCTATTAAAGTCACTCGAGAAAAACCACGAGAAAACTGGCTTCCATTTCTGAACGTGCAAACTAACCTATCAGAAAACGGCTACGTTACGAAATGGTGCCGAAAGCCATGTAGTAAAAACACCTTGGTTCATTACCTCCCCTCTCACCGCTCTCATACGAAAAGGGGGATTGTGAGAAACATGTTTCGAACAGCTACCAACGTGTGCACAGGAAGGGAGCAGAGAGAGGAGTCGCGGAACTTGGAGCGGCAATTAGCCATTTTCGATGGCTACGAAGCTGTAGCTCGGGATAGGTTTAGAGGAAATCACAGGCCCCGCCAACTATACCTCTAGCAGTAATAAGGTTCCATTTATCCTACCCTTTATTTCAAATGAAGCAAGTGCAGCTAAAACGCTGGCTGTTTAAGAAGGGTCGGTCTAGAGAATTCGGTAACGATAATTGAAATGCCACCAAGTAATCTACTGAAGAAGGCGAAATCCGCCGAAACGTCAACTTGTACGTAAATAAAGAAACAAAATATTACCTCGTGTTTGCTAAACAGAAGTAAAAAGAATTAACGTTATGATTTTTCAACTACCGCCTCTGCTTAACTGGGTTCATCGCCGATTTGGCTACCTAGATCATTCCTTTTAACGGATGATTGCTGATGGCAGCGATAGATAGAAAATTAGGTGACAGAAAGGCAGAACGAAAGACCCGAATGATGTGGTGTTGAATCTACTAACCAGTAATAACGCGTTCCCACTGCAGATACTTTCGCGCCGAAGTTTCACAAATATCTCAGCATCATTGTGGTTGTATGTTCTTACGAACTGCCTTTATTGAGCTGATGCGAGAGTGGTGAATTGTCGCTATTGTTGTTGCTGCTGTTGTTGGCGTTAGATGGCTGATCTTTCGGCTATTTCGCTTTCCTCAGAGCCTGCATGTATTTTATGTAGCAATAGCCGTATTCGTAACTTTGTTTCCTGAAGTCTTCCACCACCCTCTCCGTCCTTTCAGAAATTTGTAACTTTGAAAAAGTGAACAAATTCTCTGTCAACAACCACAACTTCGTATGAGTCGATTCGAAGATCTTTCCTGTTTTCAATTGGTCATCGAGCCAATGAATTTCAGTCATAAACAACATCGGTAAATCGAACAATCAGGTGCTCGACTCATACAAACAATGGCATGGGAATGAAAACAACAGTTTTTATACTAATAATCATGAACAACTACAACGTTTCCCTATTTTCTCTGTGTTGTGAAAATGTTTGTTACACCCTTCTTATTTTATAGTGGTGTTGAGCCTACTAACCAGTAATAAAGCGTTCCCACTGCAGATACTGGAAAAGAAAAGGAGGATGCTAACAAAATGACGAAATATAAAATCAATATTCTGATTGTTGTGAATTGGATGTGCTTTATTGAATAGATCTAAAAAGTAACAGTGAAACGTCCTGTCGGGTGTTTCAGCTGTTCCCTCTTTGAGGCTGGACTCCTATGAAGTCTCTACTTGACCCTATCGCGTGGATGACTAACACAGAGTGCTGTGTTCGCACTAGAAACTCTTTGAGCACTCTCCAGATTTTCCACAAAAATTCTTCATCGTCTAGTTTTTCATCCTCTTGTTATGCACTTGACAGCCTATCAGGCACAGGGCTTTTATCTATTGGTTGTCCTTTAGGCTCAACATATGTCTGGCACATGTGATTTTCGACATATTGGCATGTACGGTAATGTCTCTTATCTTTGGTCGTTGGTGCACGTTGGAGATTCCCGTTCGCTATCTTATTTTCGCGATATGAAGTACTCCTATCAGCGAGCTCTCGACAAAACAGTGATTTATCATCCTGTTTGCTTAGATTCGAAAACTTCGAGTTATAATTTGAGGCAGAAAGAATTGCTTAGTGACGCAATCGGATCGGGTTTTCTCAGGACTCTCATTACGTTCAACCATATGCGACTATAATCAGCTGTTCTAATCTTCCTCATTGGAAGTCATGTAAAAAAGCGGCTCTGAAGAAGGCGATACTGCCGAAACGTCAGCTACTGTTGTGTTGTGTTGTATTGTGTGTTTTTCTATGGAAGTAAATGTATGCTGTATAACAACCTCGCGATTGCTGAACAAGAAAACTACGCATTCATACTCCAATGCCGAGGTTAATAGAAAGTCGAACATCTCATTACGTTCTCAACGTTCTTTAAAGCTTGCGAAGCCTCTTGCTTTCTACTGTTCAACTTTGGCGCAAAGCCAATCATTAAGTCGATTTCTCTACACGGGTATATGTAGCTGCAGTTTTCGGCGATGTTTATTCCGCTCAGCGTGCGTGGTGCATTAGAAACAAAGCCGTTCTTCAGATCATCGTTTTCATGAAAATTTAGCTTCCACAGGCAGATTCGAAACCAGCTAGCATTCGTTCCTCCACCTGGCTAATACTCGATGCCATAAGAACGAAGTCATCAGATAACAGAAAATGGCCTAGTTGCCGAGCATTTACCGAGTTACTCCACTCTTCGCTTGACGTTTTCGAGACTGACAATAAAATAATTTGGAGCTCCTTTATCTTTACTCCGGCTATAAACTCGTAATAAAATGGTGACATCTTGGTGGTTAAATTGCTATGTGACCACTCATATCTTTACCTAAAAGGATGTACTTATTGAGTTGTACTAGTAATTCAAAGTCTTCAATAATATGGAAGGCACCGTCAGCATTAGCCCATTAGTCGAACTATTGTCGATGGTGTGATAGTTAGTAAACCTTTACGCTTTGCTACAAATCACCATTGATAGTGATAAC
Source organism: Angiostrongylus cantonensis (assembly GCA_009735665.1). NCBI lineage: Eukaryota > Metazoa > Nematoda > Chromadorea > Rhabditida > Metastrongylidae > Angiostrongylus > Angiostrongylus cantonensis. Next base: position 1,434,469 of record MQTX01000083.1, on the reverse strand, counting down.
GGATAAAACGATGAAGCATTTGGCATTGATCAGTTCCTAAGGTATGCATTCTATTGAGCATCGCAAAGGTAATTGAATGTATATTTACCGCATATGGTAACGTATGAGAACTACCGATGTGTTCCTCAGTGTATTTATCCTCTCAGATAACAATGGTACCACCAAGGGCGGTGGTCTTAATTATTTATTATGCGGGACCAACCAACGACCGTGTGTGTATTATTTTCTAACCATTGAGCTGCACGAGCACCAGTAGCTATTTAATTATAAATGCAAGGTAATTTTTGCCTCTGTTTTACCTATTTAGTTCGGGCTGGTTGGAATCTCGACGATCTTGACATTGGAGCTTGGGTTTTCTGCTAATTCATAGCAACATTACACTAACAAAAGTGTAAATGTGTAACATATTTTATAGTTGATATTTCCTTAGTTTGAATTTCAAAATAATATACTTAACTAACAGGTTATTACGAGTATGGAGTTGATGTATCCATCAAAATCCAGCTTTCGTCTACGTCATGTGATGAAATATTTTGCTTTCAGGCTTGTATATCCCGAAATCTGATGAATACGCCTTACATATTGCTTTCCATTATGGAAAAATCCAGTTGATTCCCACCTTTGAGTAGTTTCCAGTCGCATAATGTGAGGACTGGAATAGGATATTTTCGAATCGGATTGCTTATGATAAAGCAAATAATTCACTTTGACATGCACATTTGTTGTTTACCAGGCTATTGAATTACAAAAGCAAAGAACTTGCTTTCAGACGGTTTTTGAACATCAATTCGATGTGAATGTGTGTAGCATAACGCTAAGAGGTGCCCTGCCGCTCTGCAATGCACACGTGAGTCTTGGTTCGATCGCACGATCTCAGCAAATCAAGCCCTCCATTCAACCGGCGTTGGAATGTTAGTGTCAGAGTTGTTTACGAAGATAAGGAACATTGGTTTTACACATCGCTAGCTCAACGCAAGCCGCCGCACAGGACAGATATGCGGAATTTCGACTGCAATCTTCTGTTTAAGTTTTAAAGATGTTGGCCAAACAAAAATTCAGAAACCAGTTGCTTAGAAGAGCAACTGCCGTGAAGCACAGCTATTTTAAGAACAAATGACGTCGACATTTGCATATTAAACAAAGATCACGTATTCACTTGCATCACCTTTAATTCGTTAATCTTCGAGTGACTTGGACGGACGTTAATAAGTCTTCAATCACACCCACCGCGTATAGAAGTATCCAGGGTGGTAAATTGCTGCGACGTTTCGTCGAGCACTCGGTATGCTCGTGAATATCTTGTGCAATTTATTCGTTCGAGGTGATTCGAACTCTCAATAACATCTCGTATATACATACATATGTACGCCTTCTTTGATAAGCTTACACGATGTTGATAAATAATTTTTATTCGGCTAACGTTTTTTAAAGTATTTCTCTTCATCAGCGGCGACGATTCGAGTGGATTGTTCACCGTTCTTCTTCGTCTCAATATGCCGCCTTCGTCAGCTCATCAAAGAAAGAATACATATTGATTAGCAATACCAAGCATGAAGGAAATTCGGTTTTGAAACACCTCATATATTTGAATTCAGGCGTTCGACTGAATAGACGTACAGGATATAGTCAACAAACATATTCACCAACATACGCATGATCATGCCTATGCGAAGTCTCCGAAGGCCATAAGTTAATCGAAAACAACAGAGAAAATGAGCCTATGCTCCGAATCCATTTGCGCTACAAGCCCAGAACTAGGTTGCTTTTGATCACGTTTAATCCTCTGTTCCCTCAAATTAATGATGCAATACGTGATCTCTCCGCTAACATCGAAAAACAAAAACAAGGAGTCGAAACTTTAGCCGAAATAAACACTTTTATCAACCTCGTGTAAGTTCCACAATTTAAAAACATGTTGATTATCTCATTACCGAGGTTGAACGACGGTCGGTTCGAAAAATGTCGAGTTATTCACAGTGCGTAGTGGATGTAAACAGCATTTAATAAAATACTTGCACTCTCTTGAGTCGGCGCAGTCACCCAGGAAAGTCCGTCATAAATCGCAGCTCATCGCAAATAGCCTCATTCATGATTTGGTCGACCCATTAACCTTCCTCGTTGTTGCACTGTTCATCAAATTGTAGCTGTTGGATAGTTTTCGTACGAATTCTGTGTTCCAAGAAGTCTCTTTTAGCGAGTAGTAGTTTAGCCATCGTAATATTTGGATACTTGGTTATTCAATTTTCATTAACCGTGAAGGTTTCCGTACAATTTTTACATGAATGTTCTTGTCCTGGCTGATTGTTCTGGCATGTGGTTTTTTTTTCTCCCCAAGCCTTATGTGACGACATAACCTCTATAGAAGTAATGCGATGTTAATATAGTGGAGGCATCGAACCTAAAGTAAACGTACGTCCGCTCATATTGAATTTGACTAAATGCAACAAAAGTGTTAGAATCTGAAAATGTTCGGCTAAAGGAAAGAAGAAGTTCTCTTGTTTTATCTCGATGAGACTCATTTCCTGGAGCCCACAACATACATTTCTTTCAACTTTTTACTCCAAGGTTCATATATGGAAAATGAGAGCAAGTGAACAAGATGAGAATTCGTCCAGCAGGACATGATGGCGTTTCCCAGTGTATCGTTCATATTCTCTTGCATTGGACGTTAGAAAACTTGTACATTTCAACGCCACTGTCTTGAAAATCCTGAATCCAAGCATGTTTAAATTTAAAAGTACAGGGTACAAAGATCATATAAATAATTACTGCGGCAGAGCAAAGTCTTATCCGTGAATCCATAAGCTTCTCATCTCCTGGAATAGATCACCGCGGTTGTGAAATTATCGTCAGTTGTCAAAAACCAGTATTATCGCGTTAAAAAGAGCTCTGTGGTAGTAGCTACAGACAAGCCATGAGCAATGCAGAATGTAGAACAGTTTTTTTCCCGACCAGATTGTCTTAAAGAATCAGATTCACGTATACGTTTATTCAATGCTACGCTTATAGACAACCATGACGAACCTCTTCGCAACATAAGCCGTTATGAGATGGGGACGAACGACGGTGTGCAATGTAATTCGGCATGCTTTGCTTACCATTTTGCGTTGCGTTGATCAATGTCAGAGGGATGCGATACGAATTCTATTGAACTGTGAACTTCATTATGCGTCATAAAGCCGAATGAATTTATGTTTGGTCTAGAAAATGATTAGCGAGAAGACGAGTGATGCAGTGGTAATGACTATGTTCATCACGACATACCTGATACCAATTTGCCGATCTTAAAATGATGGAGAAATTGGTCAGCTGGAAACTCTGGATTCAATCTACAAACATATATGTATAATAGAGAATCTCGAACCACTGTGCTACACGTATTGCTGTGTATTATGGGAATGTGAAAAATTACAGTATGGACTGATTTTCTTTGTCATAATTAGCTGAGGATGACCATTACTTAGCTGTACGAAATAACTGTCGTCATAATGTGTTTTATTGACACTGATGCTGAGTTATTTGCAAAACTCTAACCCGATGTCAGATATGAATCCATGATTATCCTTTTCGTGGGCTCGCGTGTTACCCCACTGCGGCCTTATCTTTTTGTTTTTTCCATCCAATTTAGCTTTTTGTTTTTTTCATTCAATTTTTTTTACCCTAACGGTGCCATCAGCTATCCCCTGTCAATGGAAATAATCTGCTGAACACATGTGGTTGTATTTCACATAATGCCCCCTCCCAAAAAAAAAACACTAAATAGAAAGTTACACATTGCTATTTTGGCCGCAGTTTCACCTTAACTGGGTTCAGTGCCGATTTGTACTTCCCAGATCATTCCCGTTGATGGGTGATTCCTGAAGGCACCGTTAGGATAAAAAACTGGATGAGAGAAAGGTAAAGGGGAGACCTCAATGGTGCAGTGAGAAACGCGTGAACTCCGAAAAAAGTAATGCTGGGTTTCAACCTGGGGACTGAATTTAGCAAATAGCTCAGTACCATTGTGTTCTTTGAAAAGATAATAGGCAGCAAATAAGAGGACATAAATTAATGTTACAATGTTGTGGTAAAAGGTAGAATAATTGAACACGCTTGCTTGCTTCGACAAATCGCTGCCATGCATCGATCTGTGGCCAAAACTCGTGAGACCAGCGCACGTCATCGGATTGATTTTCGGACTCCTTCCACGAGCAGATTTTTCCTACGCAAAGAGAATTTTTTTCTTGTGTTCCAAACATCAATTTGAGTTCGTTTTTGGGCACATTATGCATTTATGAATGTGTCGTTTTCTCGCTCAGCAGTCGTGAGGTTGCTATGCAGCCTACATTTACTTCCATAGAAAAACACAATATAACACAATCGCAGCTGACGTTTCGGCAAAATCGGAGCCTGGAAGGGTACACTAATACGCAACTTGCTAGGCCAAATGCTTCAATAACACTTACAAAAAGACGAAAAACTCCATGGAAATTACATGATCAACAGCTTCTCGAAAAACTTACCGCTTTCTACGTGACTTCCAATGAGGAAGGTTAGAACAGCTGATTATAGTCGCATATGATTGATGACTGCGCCACTCCACATCAGAAATTGATCCGAAGATACGGGGCCAGGTCACATGTGACCTCTTGGCACTTCTCCTTACTATTCATTGCGGGATTTTTGGCCTTTATCCAAAAAGCCTCAAGGAGTTTGCGCGTTGGTGTCTTAGTCTGTCCTGGGGAGCACAAATCGGCAATGAACCCAGTTAAGCTGAAGCCCCAGTTAAAATCATAATGACGAAAACGGTTAAGATTGATTTTAACTTCAAAAATGTCTCCGCTATGCTTTTGTATCCAATGCGTGCCTAGTGGCGTGCCTTGTCTTGCTTTTCGTTTCCCATCTAGGTGTTCTTTTATGCGGATACATAAGGGTCTGCCCGTTTCGCCAATATATTCATCTCCATAATCATTATAGGAGCTCATGCAATCACCGTCCCTGCCATAAGGGCAAACTACGCAATTTGTTGTTTCGCATAGACGGTCACACAAGCGGTTACGAACTAACTGACAACGTAAAGGATCCGGTGGTGTTTCAACTAGCGCTACCAATTCTTTTAGACCTGACGTTTTCAGGCCTCGTTTTATGGCTATGCTTACTTCATCGCTAATAAAGTGCGACATAAACGGGACTTTCTCTTGGCTGTGTTTCGTTTCGGCGCGTCGCTCTCTTTCTAAACTTATTTCGTGCGGTGACTATTTCGTAGCTGTTGGAGATGGCTGTTTGCCGAGACAAGTCGGGTGATCCTTCTTTTAGTTCCCTAGTAGTGCACATAGAGGTAGCTGTTCGAAACATATTTTTCACAAGCGCCCTTTTGTGTGTGTGATGGATGGAAAGAGAAGAAATGAACCAGGACAAGGATGTTTTTGTTGCTTGATTTTCGGTACCACTTTGTCATGTAACCGCAACTTGATAGGTTTATTTGAACGTTTAGAAAACGAAACATGTTTCGAACAGCCACCTCTGCGGTGGCGATAACTGAAATGCCACCGAATACTCTTTGTTGTCAGTTAGTTCGTAACCGCTTGTGTGACCGTCTATGCGAAACAACAGATTGCGTAATTTGCCCTTATGGCAGGGACGGTGATTGCATGAGTTCATGTACGATATACCTGATCTCCTGTAATGATTATGGAGATGAATATATTGGCGAAACGGGCAGACCCTTGTGTATCCGCATAAAAGAACACCTAGATGGGAAACGAAAAGCAAGACAAGGCACGCCACTAGGCACGCATTGGATACAAAAGCATAGTGGAGGCATTTTTGAAGTTAAAATCAATCTTAACCGTTTTCGTCATTATGATTTTAACTGGGGCTTCAGCTTAACTGGGTTCATTGCCGATTTGTGCTCCCCAGATTAATCCCGCTGCTGGGTGATTGCTGATGGCAAAAGATCGATAGAACTAGCTGAGAGACAGGCGAAACGAACGACCCGCATGGTGTGGTGGCGAGCGCGTTACTCCCCAGAAAGGACAATAGCGCGTTCGTTCCCCACCATAGACACCTGCGGTCCGGAGTTTTGCAAATATCTCAGCTTCATTAAAGTTATATTTCGCAATATACCCTTCCATTAAAAAGAGTAGGCAGTAGACAAAAACGGTTAAGATTGTTAAAATCAATATTAATTAAAGTCAGTATCCTCGCACAACAGACTAAGACACCAACGCGCAAACTCCTTGGGGCTTTTTGGTTAAAGGCCAAAAATCCCGCAATGAATAGCGGAGAGAAGTGCCAAGAGGTCACATGTGACCTAGCACCGTATCTTCGGATCAATTTCTGATGTGGAGTGGCGCAGTCATCAATCATATGCGACTATAATCAGCTGTTCTAACCTTCCTCATTGGAAGTCACGTAGAAAGCGGTAAGTTTTTCGAGAAGCTGTTGATCATGTAATTTCCATGGAGTTTTTCGTCTTTTTGTAAGTGTTATTGAAGCGTTTGGCCTAGCAAGTTGCGTATTAGTGTACCCTTCCAGGCTCTGAAGAAGGCGATTTTGCCGAAACGTCAGCTGCGATTGTGTTATATTGTGTTTTTCTATGGAAGTAAATGTAGGCTGCATAGCAACCTCACGACTGTTGAACGAGAAAACAACGCATTCATATTCCAACGCCGATGTTAATAGAAAGTCCATCCTGAGAACTGTTGCAAGATTGTGCTTTTAGTATTTGTTTTCACTAAGTTTGCGAGAAAGGAAAAAGGAATAATGTTCATGGCACTAATCATATTAGTCGTAGCATGAGCCCTCATTATTTTGTTCTGCTCATGGGATTAGGGAGACGAGGAAAAAACACTTTTCTTTGGTTGGAATTTCGGCGCCTTCACATTCATCAAACCCGCAATGATCCAAGTGCTTTGACCACAACTGTTTATTCTTGTAATGTGAGTCCTTGTTGTCGCATCGAGTTGAATCCACTGGAGTGGAGCACTGCTCAAATGATGTTTTCTCCCTCGGAGCATTTTTAGACGGCAGGTTTTAACTCGTTGTAAAGAATGTTTTTAGGTTTTGAGCCACAATTAAATGTGTATGTGGACAAAATAGCATTAAATCACCTTTTCAGTGCTTAATGGCTCACCGCTTCCGTAAGGGATTAGTCACCGTCATAGGCTTTTACGCTTCATCACAATTCGCGAAACGTGTTGCGAATAGCATGAAACCCTTATGAGTGATCATGGTTAACACCATATTTGAAATTCCTCGTGTCTTTTATACAGCAATTTCACAAGTTTCAAAGAAAGGGGAGATGTGGATCATTCCTTTTGTGAAACGAAAATACGGATTACCAATACGAAATTAAGGAATAGTACTCATTTTCATTTCAAACTTTGTTATTACTATTGTTGAACGTTGTAATGCATCTTGTTACAGCTTCTCATAAGGTTAGGTAGGCAACGGCAAATCACTAAGGCATATTATCCGACTTTCGTTTAATATTGGTATAAATGGTCAGTGTGCCTGGTTTCATTGATAAGCTGACACGAGGTTGTTACCAATATTTATTCGGTTAACGTTTCGACGTCTTTGACTTCCTAAGAGTCTATGATCCAAAGCGATGTCCACAGTCGTTTGTCTTCTCGATGTGGTGTATTCGTCGCGTATCGAACCACATCTTTAGTGGAACATCTCTCGAATAAGGCATACTCAACCGGAGATTCATTAATAGTTGTACTCTAGAGTTCTGCACTAATCATCTATCGAGCTCATAAATTGTTCCAGGATTTTTTCTCTAATTATTAAACTAAACTCATGCTTTTCCTGTCACCACGCTTTTCTTGCTTTCCTTTCCTTATTGTGGAATCACCTAACTATAGGGTGTGCGGTAATCATGAGGTATCGCGCAATATGAACAGATCGCCAGAGCTCCTCACGCCTCACGCAACAAAAGCGTCTCTGAAGAAAGCGAGGATCCCGAAACGACAGTCATCGATGTTAAAGATCACGTATTAAAAACCATGTGTTAGCTTAGCAAGCGCAGTTCTTAGGACTTATATAAATTAACTATTAATCCCGAGTTTCGTTTTGAGTCGGTCTTTCGGGTTTTGTGTGTAAATAAATCATCGGCCCCTTCCGAAGATGCCTCATATCCTGCGATTGAACTTCAGACATGTCAAGTCTCTGACCTATCCATTTTATTTTCGCAATGTAGGCAATATGAGAGGTAACGTCATTGACCTTCGACCACTGACATAGTTTACAACTACGTCGTATTACGGTCCTCAGCTGTGTAAAATGCTATACTACGACTTTCTCCATTCTGTGTTCAATAATGCCTGTCGTATTTTCATCATGTTTAGTTAGTATGTAGGTTTTCGTTGCATCTGTTGAAATGAAGCAAACAGCCGTGGAATCGATGATATTGAGGCGGGGCCGAGTGCTCATTGTCAACAATCTTCGTCACCACTTCCTCATTGTCGATCTTCTATTTCAAATCGACTGTGATCCATAATGGGGAAATTTAGGTTGTAAAGTAGCTACCATTCAGGTGGTTCATCAAGGACTTCTATAAAATGTGCGCGGGTGCCAGAGTTGTCCAAGGCCTTCGTGAGCGTTTCCATTCTAACAGCTTAGGTGGGTCTTTTACACATAGATAAATATTATACATAGCGGTAGAATGGTAGTAATTCTTAAAGTGCTCAACTCTGATTTTTTTGGTCCTGAGCGTTGCGCCTATTTGCTTGTCTTTTTTGTCGCATCATTGTAGAGGTTTCTAAGATAAGAGGTCGGCCTAAACTTTTTCCAGTTGGAAATGGTAGCTCTGTCCTAATTAACTTGGGGATTCCAGAGACATAAGGTGGTACTTAAGTTCGCAGCGTTAACGGAATGTCACGGTATTGAATAAGGCAATGGTATTTCACTCAATGTTGTACAGAGATATCTTTCTAGAGCCGTAAAGATTGGTATGAATTGCAATTTCCAGTATTTTTGGGATTCCGTTTTGAGAAATTTACGGCTTCTTATTGCGATGTGGATTTGAACCCTTAATTCCTCTACGAAAGTCTCTGATACGGACTCTTGCCGTTGCACTGAAATCGGAGAACTTTTGCCCAACTTTTCCTTCTTAACGCTATCAAATCGTAATTTGGACATCGTACTTCATTAGTACATTTGGGGATTACATTTGGAGAAGTCAAATTTCTTCTTATCAAGCGTCATTTTTCATTAGGTTTATTAACGTTTGAAAACAAAGGAATCAGGCACAAATCTGTTAGTACAGATGGAATCTTACTCATTGATTACTATTGTTATCGACCATCAGCGTGTTCTGAAGATGTTCTTTCAACTGGTTTTATTACTTTTGCTGCGGTAAATACAATAACCACACATATCGGATCTACAGCAGAAAAGTGCACCTCCTTCATGTTCCTGTTACCAACTCTCAAATAAGAGAGGAACAACAAGGAAGTGCTACGTCGTTCGTGCTATTCATCACTGCACTACTTCAGATGAGGAAGTCGTTTGATTCGAGTAGAATAATCGTATGCATTCTTTATGGAGCTCCTATCAAACTTTTGATTTGGTAACGAACTCTTTATCTTCTGGAGAAGTACTGCTTGCTGGGAGTGCAAAAAAGAGAAAATTGCAGTAAAAGAGAAACAATAATAGTTTGTGAGAAGCACGTCTGGGTGGTGTAGGATTTACAATGGTGATCAGCATAGAGGAACTGTATAAATGATGGAGGGTAGTATGGTACGCTATTAGTCCACTCCCTTACCCCTGGACAGGCTAGTCACCAACTGTTTACTGTTTGCTACAATACTAATGCTTTTTTTTGACAAAACAGTGATACCGTAATGTTCTCGGTAGGTCGATATTATTTAACACAATATTGTAATAATTTTTATGTCTGATGTCTTATATCGTAATGAACTTTGAAAATCTTTAAACTTTGTACATTTTTTGGAGGAAAATAATGAAATTTGATGATTTATTAATGGCAATATATTTGTCACAAAGCTATGTAGAAGTAGTAAGGACAGCAAGCTTATAAACTTCTTTACTTTATTTATATCGTTCTCTAGAAAAACGATTATTATTTGAACTTTCTGAAGAAGTCGAAGGAACCGAAATGTTAGCCGAACAAAACCTTCTTACCAGCCTCGGGTCAGCTCGATCATGCGAAAAAGTTGTGGATTATTGTTACCGAAGTATAATGAAAGTTGGCTTTAATAAATTTGACCCTATTTTGTTGTATAATCAGTGACTTCACACGACTCTTGTTTGGCGGAACCCGCCTGTTCAGTTCGCATGTGGTTTACGACATTACCGTAGCTGAGGGATGAAGGCGTGTTTCTAATGATCAAGCCCACATGATAGTGACCTGTTATAGGTACGGCACTCACCGGTATTGTCTTCACCGCTTAGCGGCTTTCTTCACTTTGACCCTATTATTCTGTATAGTATTTTTTGCACTTAGAAAAAAACTGGAGAAGATGTGAAAGCTTGCGCTTAAAAGAACTGAGAAACCTGAAGTTGGCTTTGAAGCACGTTCTCAGCTGTCCTAGTTTTAAAATGATTATTCAAGATTTTTCGATCACTGGTTCAGTTAAAGAATTCATACACAGATTTGAATTTTCTGCTCCATCGCTTCGTGGATATGCATAAGTTCCGTGAAGTGTTGTTTTAATATTAAATTCGCATTTAACAAAAATCTTTAGGAAATTGAGGGCGAAATCTGGATTATGAAAGTAGTACCCAATACGAGAGAAGATAAGGCAATCATGTTTCCATAGTAGAAGCCTTGCTTATTCTAGTTTTCCAAGGAAAACATTAGGCGAAGGAAAAGAAAAGGTACATTTTATGAGTTCGGAAACATCAGCACTTCTTTTAGTAGAATGGAAGAAGATGCAACATGTAATAAGAAGCATAAGGATCCGCAGACATGGATCTGCGGATCCTTATGCTTCTTATTGCAAATGATAATGTTCATTGTGAATTGAGAGTTGTTGGACTAAATTTGAAAGCTGTGACCATTCTAGAGCCCCATGAATCGTATATGATTCGTACCCTAGTGAATAAGTTTTGGAGGCGATCACGTTCACTTATACAGCATTCGGAACGGCGCTTCCGTAATTTTTATGACTAAGCTGAAATGAAGGGGAGTGCCCTGTTGTCTGTCGTTACGAGCGTCACAACACAAAGTGAACCATGTGAGTGGGTTGACTTTGTAATGCAAGTAAAAGCAAGTAATTATGCAGTTAAGCCTGTCCCAATCTCAAGGTCCATTTTAGGTTTTGCTTAGAATTTGTTAGTTTATATTTTCCATTCGTACTTTCACTTCTTGTTATTTTTCTTAATAAAGCTTTCGTTTTACACATTTTCCCTGTCGTCCTTGTTTTTTTTTAAGCCTGGTCACCAATTTTTTTTTATTCCTCCTCATCAAATTTATTTTGCGCATCTAGTTCTATGCTTTTTTATTTATTTCTCTGCCGTTATTTAATAAATCCGTGTTTATTCACATCATTATCAACAGTGGAATAAAGTTCGGTAATAGTTTGATGTTTCCATACTTTCAGGCTCCTTTTTATCACTGGGGTTACCTACCGTTTTTCCTCAAATCTGAAACGTTTTCCATATTGAATGTCGTTAGCATCCACACCCACTTTAGCCACTTTTCCTTCTCATAGGTGTCCATTACCGAGAGCGGAGATGGCGTACAACACAGGATTTGTTCCGAGTAATTTTTCTTTGAAGGTAAACATTCTGCAACTGTTTGTAGATTATAAAACATCTTCATCCCTAACCAAGGAGTACTTTCTCAATAACTCTTCATGAAAGGTCGGATGCATATACGGCCGCTTAATCATCCAATATCTCATGCCATTTTAGTGGTCATCTTTGATTCCAGCCCATAGTGTTACCGTCTATCTTGTCGTCCTTAATAGTGAGTAATTGCGCATTGTTTAAGAAGATGAGCAAAATACAACAAAGTCTTCAACAAAGTCTGGTCCACTTATGGTGTCGTATTCGAACGGCAGGCTGGTTTTCCAAGTGACAATTTACCTTCGTTATGCGGTACTACCTGACGTACTGGTATTTGGCTTCTGAAAACAGCTATGGTTATCAACAAACTTTTTGTCATTCCACATTCCTTCTAGAAGCCAGTCGAATCTACTTTATCACTCTACATATCATTTCCGATTGTTTCGTTCATATTTTTCTTCGCGATTTCCAACTTTGAGAAATTATTCTATTATAATTCCTTCAAGCTCTTTACAATAAACTGGCGAGATTGTCAGTAATGCATTTGTTTCACAGTGGACGAAGTCTCGACGGGTTGCACCTATCTCGCAGTCTCACCCCAACAGGGCTCCGATCATTGATATTTGCTTCTAGTTGTGATTAGGAAAGAGATCTCTTGCCTTAAAGCAAGATTTCTTCCAACGTATCAGCAACTTTCGTGATTACTCGACACATCCGATCGAGGACGACGCAAAAGTGCGAGACTAAGCATACGATATAGTTCAATATCTATGCACTACGACAAAAGCAAACAGAAAATAAGAAACGCACCACAACAATTTTATTTTCCTACTTATATAACCCATCTTCACACACATTGTGAGGATCACTGCACTTCTTTTCAGTCGTTTCATTGACGTACACCTGTCATCCATAAAGATCATTTGATTCGCGCTTGGACTCCTCCCTTCTCCAGAATTCGGTGTTCCTTATAAATATCAAAGAATACTGGTTCAATTGGCTTTTTCTGAAATCGAGGAAAGCATTGCTAGACTCTCCCCAGTTCGTCACCACAAGCAGGCGCTGACTCCGAGCAGATTTGTTAATTTTTAGGCTCAGGGCAGGATCAAACCAAGGATCATGAGTGTGTACGGCAACTCTAACTACTATACCTTCTACCTTAACACCACAATAACACTGCATTACTGTTATATTATAATATGTATGTACCGTATCATAAACCTTACACGGTAATATTATATATCCTCCCAACGGTTTACCGCCTCATCGTGGCTGGGAGGTGTTCCTGAGTGTCGGACTGCAATGTAGAGCGGGGGATTCTTCTCCCCGGCAAGGTTTCCCAAGATGAGAAGGAGTCCAGCGTTTCCACCAAGAAGTCCAGCTAATAGTAAACGAACACCAAGACCCACCATCATCGGTATCAAAACTGGTCCCATGGTGGCGAATCTCCCTCGGATTCACAAGGGCTGCGACTGCCTGTAGTGGTGAAGACCTAGGGTAGACTTTGGCCTGTCTAACTTCGGGACTCAAGGGAACGGTAATGGCTTAACCAGCAAATCTCCGAAAAATGTAGATTATGCTGGGGCCCACACAACCAGTGAGGACGGGTCACTCAAGTGTCGAGTGTTATATATATACACATATATATATATATACATGACTTATGAAAAAAGAAACCCATTGACACAAGAATGAGGTCCCTTGAGATTGTTTTCGTTTTAGTTATGTCTTTATTGTCATCATATGTTACTAACTGTTTTGATTTTCTCTATCATATTTTTTCTATCGCTTTCACGTTTACTGTGGCACATTCAACAAACTTTACTGTAACTTTAAAACTGGTTCAGTTTCGGGCTCTACTACGTATAGTATTTAGCGAAATTGTTCTCATTACATAGTAGACCATCTGTGTCTCCTACTAATTATCTTGAGGATTCGTTCCCTATCGCATTTTTGCTACTCATCATCAATGCGGTAGTTTTCTATTGTGAGATGGTTATGATTGGTTGCCATAGGTTATGGTAATAGAGTGGTTAGTTGTTAGTTGTAATGCACAGCAATACTTTAGCATTGTTCATTGAAGGGAGGTAGCTGTTGAGTTTAAAGAACAAAGTCAAGTTCGTCATCGTACTTTGAGCTTGATTACATAGAAGTTAGTCATGTGGTGGGCATGCGACATCCACTATAAAAGTCTCATCGAACATCGCTCATCGTCGCTGATCAGCTACAATTTAACTATTTCTTATTTGTCTCAATGCACTGTGTAACAATCGGTGAACTTCTTTCATTGTTGCGTTATGAAAACATGGACTTTCCTTTCGTTCCTACCGTTAGTTTCTTGATCAGCACAAGAACTTGTTTCCAGTTCAACGACTTTTTGGCCTAGAACGTCATCGTGCTAATGATCGCCTTATGTGTTATTCTGACTATCATATTAATTCGATCGTATTTTTAGTTTTAAATGGACTTGCAACTGATTCTTCAAATTCTGTCATGTTGTGCGATCATCACCACAATTGCTTTGTTCCTATGCGGAATGTAAGTACTGTAACACTTCTTTTTTTGCTTTAAAAAAGCTTTGCATTTAAAAAAAACTTAGTGAGAAATTTTTTTGATTACTAAAGAATTATTCTGGAGAATTATGGAGAGTTACCATCAAAAGATGCCAATTTTTTTCAGCCCAATCTGTATCGAAATAATGCGACGAAAAGGCACGACGGATATTAGTGGTGTACCATTCCTCATGGGAGTTTTAGGGTGGGTTTTTTTTCGTGATCATTCAGACCTCAAGAAAGTTTTAGTGTATAGAACATATTTGGGCTATTGATTTAACAAAGCATTGGTATTCTATAAATATATAATACATATTGATTATGGAGACATTACAGAGGTTCCTTTTGGTTGCGTTATGGGCTGCTCAAAATGGACAGCACAATGATTATCGTTAACGTTGTCGGCGTCACCTTATTCTCTATATACTGTTTGTACTATTTTGCCTACACAAGTTCAAAGGTTAGCTTTTCTGTTTCTAAAACACTCGTTTAACCCAAAAAATGACTAGCAAGGTGATTCTCTTTAAAAACCGGTGGTCGAAGTTGGTTCGCCTTGAACCCCCATGCGATTAAGCTATGGATACATTTTTTCGGACGATGTCTGCCCAACGCTTGAATTTTACTCAAATTTGGGAGCATTTGGTTCTAAATATTAATCAAATAGGAAAAAGCGTGTTGAATAGCAAAGTCGTGGGAAATAACAAGAAAATATTTTGTCACTTGTTATTGAACTGCTTTTTTATGATCATTAGTTCTCTTATCATCACCTTCGAATATTACAGTTAAAAGAGAATGATGATATAAAAAAGAACCAGTTTTTCCATAGCGAGACAGTTTTCGCTAGCTAAGGAATGATCGATCATATGAGATGACAAAGAGTGTGGGTCGTCAAGTTGAACAGCGGATCGCAATGGCGTACGATAGTGAGACCAAAGTCTGAACCCAGCCGGACCAATCTGACTACTGTCTAGACTTTAGTAGCTGAAATACTCCACAAATAATCATTATGAGGAAAGAACAACGTTCTTCATGGATGGAAACTCGGATATTGCTGATTGACCCGCATAGAAATGAGTCAATAGAGCTGAAAATATAGTAGTTCTTGTGGAAAATTGATCACTGTTGTTGATTTCAGTGGCGATTTGGTGTCAAATTGTTGTTGGTTGCGTCGCTCATTGGTACCATGATCGCCTTAGTTGAATGGAGTCCAAATATGGACTACTTAGGTCTTGTCTGTATGACATTCAATATTCTCAACTTCGGCGCACCTCTGGCGGGATTGGTATGTTACCTGAGGGTCTGTTGCGGTTATCGTCGCTTTTTTTACTCTTCTTTAATGTTGTTACATTTAAGGGTGTTGTGTTGCGAAAGCGTTGCTGTGATACGGTGCCGTTGCCGTTGTGTATTGCGAATCTGTTAGTGTCATCACAATGGTTTCTTTACGGGAATATCGTACGCGACGCATACATTATGGTCAGTTATGTATTGATTGGAACTTAGCAAAAAGGGAACTCGTAATTGGGACATTATATAGATGCCATCTGAGGGCTCTCAGAAATAATAATACATATATTGAAAGCTTTACGTAATCCTTTTTGCATCATTATTATTAATTCTACAAAATATGAAGAGCTTCTTTTGTACTGACGACAGTAGAAGCCTAAAAGGTTAAGGTCGAAGTCTTCGGCATTGAAAAATTTCTTAGGGATGCACCATTCATTGGAAGTATGCAGGTGACTTGGTATATATTTGACTCATAAAATAACTTATGGAAACCTATCGATGTGTGAAGTCAGTGTTTTCTATCTCCCAAGACAAATCTGGTAGGAATTTGTCGACCCTAGATGGTTGGTTGCACTATACATTGGACTTTTTCGCTCAGACTTCTTTAAGAGAATAAAAAACAATGGTCTCATCAATTGCGTAGGGCATAGCAAGCCACCGAACAGGGCAAATATGCATCCAGTCACGATGCTCGATGCTATCGAATAAATTGCGCTTTCCTAATAGCTTCATCATAGCTGAACGGTCTATGCTTTATTTACTACATGTATTGAGTTTTCGTTGTAGTGGAATCTCATATTCATAATAATTTTAATTCTTCAGGTGCCAAACGGCATCGGGATGGCTCTAGCTGTGCTTCAACTCAGCCTTTTCGTTATTTTCCCACGACGAGAAAACGGGAAATCAGTGGTGTCGCGTATGGCCAGATTCTTTAGTTCTCCTGTAGACGTGGAAAAAGGTGAGGAGTAATCTTCTACGATTTACAAAGTGTTCTTCTTTATTTGTATCTTCGTACATGAAACGTGTTTTCTCCTTCACTGGGGTAGAGAGTGAGATTTATTCATTGCTTAGTAATTGTTTTTTAAGGTGTTGCAACGGTGGCCATGTCCGCAAGTGTACCATTAGCAAGCGGCAAGAAATTAATACGAAAGTTCTCCGAAACAATTGAGTGAGTTCTTCTCTTTTTTAACGACATTTTTAAGAAACACTTGTGTCACTGACTGAATATTGACCTTAAGGTAATCACCGCGAGCAAAACTAAGGGCAGTTATTGTCTTGAGTTCGGTCAGTCAATGAGCAGTAAAAATCTATAATACAGAGATATTTTTATGCGATTTCTTTTGGAATAAATTCTTGTCAGTTTTTGAGGGAATGTTATTATGGCCAAAGGGTGAGTCTGAAGTTCGTGGTCCACTTAAGGAGAGGGGTAGTCAAGTGGGAGGTGGGAGCGAACCACCAGTTTGCTCTACAATACAAAATCAATACATTTTTTGTAGTTGATTAAGGAATTTTCTCTTAACGAAGTGTCCTCGATAGGCTGATATGAAGATGATAAGGCGTATTTCGGTTTTCAATGGCTAACGTTTAAATGACGTCTCTTTTATCAGAGCGTGATCTTATAATCTTGAATTCATGGAATCTCAGGCCAACCCTAGCCTGCAATTCCTCAACGTATGTCCGAAGTCGTACGTTCACGATTACAAGAACGAAAGGTGTTGTTTTCATGGAAGACAAGTGCGATGTATCCTTTTTGTGATGAGCTTATGGTGAGGTCGATAAATAGTTTCATTCGGCTAACGTTTCGACGTCTTCGTCTTCATGAGAGCAGACGATCCGAGTTTATGGTCCATGGTTCTTCTTCGTATCGATGTGGCGTCTTCGCCTTTGTATCGAGTTTTGTCTTCCTCAGCAGACCATCTTTCGAATCGACATGTGTGATGTTACTCCTTAATTAGTCATAAACAAAAGAAATATGCTTATGAATGTGGCACTTGGAATTTATGGCTCGAAGAATTTATTAATGTAAAATTTTACAAACTTTTCTATTCCGATACAGTTTTGTACATTGATTTATGGATGGTGACAAGTTCATAACACGCCATTCGTTCCATTTCGTCGTCCCGCCCCTTCTTTCTTACTAAACCACTTTACCACCACCAACAGCCACACCGCCAATTTTCTTCGAGATTTCTGTGCTGCGTGCCGTACGCTCCTATCACCTCACAAATCCTCTTCATAGTGAGCATTTAATACTAAAGCCATCAACAATGCTATATTTCACTAATTTTATTGTTGGTAAAAAATGGAAGAGCAATTAAGAAATGTTCTAGTTGTGGTAGGAGAACAATCTACTACTTTTTACTCATTTTCAGAAAAAAAACCAGTCTTTCGGAGAATTTTCCTGCCATTGGAGTAAAACGGACACGTCAACGAACTTCTAGCGTTCCAGATGTTTCAAAAAGGAAATGGGTCTAATACGAGTGCTAATTTCTTAGTCACGATGGAAATCATTCCATAAGTTTGTCTAGCCAATGTTGTTTGTACATAGTTTTACTGTACAGATTTCTGATTCATACGAGTAAGTGATAGAGATTCCTCAGATTTGAGCATTGGATAGTCATCATTTCGTATCCTGTAAAAATAAACAATTATTGAAATAACAGAATAACTAACCACATTCAGCATAGGAAAGAAAACTGTTTATGGCATTAAATAAGGAGAAATAAAGCAGTCACTGAGACCATCCCATTGTTTATGCATCTATTTAATGAATTAAAAATAAGGTGCACATTTATCCCTTTATAGCGCAGATGAGCACTGGTGAATGAGGCAACAAAGCTGGAAAACAACTATGGATAAAAACAAGAGGCAGTAGTCGTGGTAGTCATATCAAAAATGTTCATACATAACCCAAAGGACACAAATAAATCACGGAAAGAACTGCTGAATTTCAGCTTATCAGGTCAAATTGTAATATCAAGGGGTTTCAAAACTGGGACTCAAGGAACATGCGCTGGCAAAAGAACTCACAGCGTCAAAAGTTTCACTTGGACGTTTGACGAATCATTCCATTCACAACGAACCAGTAATTCCGGCGTGGATATCGTGTTCCCACTCTTCAGACTCAAAAAGTGAATAGCAGACTTATCGGGAAAGTTTTCAGGGCTTGAATGTGAATGACGAATGTTGTTGGTTGCTTGTGGAAATTAGGTCTTTGGGTCAGTTCTCTGGGCCGAATAGTCACTATCTCCAAGAAGAATGCTCGACTTCGTAACACATGTGAGCTTTTGATAATATTGACTTTTGATGACCGTGCAGTGAGGCTAATGTGTTAAAAGGCACATGAGAGCAGAACGATGTTGAGGTACAAAAGTGATCACGTATTATAAAAGTTAACGACTTGAATCATCTACACGGAGTACTGCATAAGATAAACGGGATGTGTAGTAGCGCCTATAACCACTTGAATAAAACAGTGACTCACGAGACCATTTAAAGGTCCTTTGAAGGAGATGGTGTTTTGGCAACGGTTCGGAATTTCGCCGAAAACATTTATCCGCTATCGCTTCTTTATCGCTCGTGATCAAATCGGGCAAAAGAAGACGGCTCTTCCATGAATTAGTGTTACGGTGTGCATGAAGCCTTTGAACAGAAATACACAAAAAGTCCGCTCACACAAAAAAGGTTAGCATAACAAAGACTGTTTGTTGCAAGCGAGGATCCTCAGAATGAGATGAAAACATTTACGTGCTCCAACATGGGCAATTTATATGAGGAGCATTTTATGTGGTCACCACTATAAGAACATAAGATAAAATAAAAGAATGATGACTATTTAGGAAATAGTTGCTTTGATTCCCACCCCGAAATAAGACTGTTGCACTGAACCTATATAGGTTAGCAACTGTGCTCTACCATACGATGTGAGAGCATCAAGAAGGTTTCTCGTGATAGGTCCACAATCACTTCCCTACAAATGAGACATGAGTTGTAAATTCTCCAGGTGGCGTGAGTTCTCTTAGAGTTTTTCTGATGTACAATTAGGTTTTTTAGAGTGCGTGTAAGGCTGATAAATACGTTAACATATGCGAGATGGTCGACCATATGACTCATTCGATGCTCACCACACCACTGCAATGCCAAGGTATTACAATACATTATCGTTGAGTAGTTTCATAGGAATATTGTGTGCAGGATAGTATGATGGATCATCTAGGACTAGAGTAAAATGCATGGATTAGAACACAGTAGAGTACTATGGTTAGACAGTACTCAAAGTTTTACCAAACTTCGACATGCAGAGCAAGCTGCTGCCGCGCATGCAATAAACGTGGAAATCACACCTCCATTTGTAAGCAGATAGAATCCCTCAAAAGAATATCAGCTTTATAAAACAGAAATGGGCCAGAGGGGTAGGGGAATTATAACCACTAAATTATCAGTTAACTCTACAAGAGGAGAAGACTGCCATCAAAAACCAATTCAGTAACATCCGAACAAAAGCACCGAAGCGATACGGTGGTACTTCATGCAAAAAAAAAACGATGATACAACGAAGATCTAAATTTTATCAGAACAAGCACAAATCTTTAATTCATTCACTCAGGTACCAAAACCTGTAGATATGGCACTCGATACGGGATCTGACCTGTCGTTCATTACGAACTAATTGGCTCAACGTCTTTCGTTACAAAATGTCGATTCTATAACATTGTTCGTCAACATATTCGGAGCTCTTAACATGCTGAGAAAGATCTGTGGAATTATTATAGTAAAATTGTGGGAAACTTGTAGAACCCAACATTAAATTACAGTAACCAGAATTGTGAACAACACAAAACCACTAAAGCGCATTCGCCTCGGCCAAAAAGGTAAGCAATTCTTCCATCACAACAATGTTAGACTCTCGATCGATCCTGATTGCGACGGTGTACGTACGCAAATCTTGCTCGGATGTTCAAATATGTTTTCTCTGTTGGATAGTAACCAAGACCCGAACCACACATTGCCATCGATATTGATATTATTATATATTTATCATTATATTATTATACATAGTGATCCTCTCTGAACTAAGTAATCTGATAGTTGGAGGTAAACATAAGCGACATCGCCAAAAGAGCATAATCCTCATGACAGAGAATACAGTACCAACCACAATCTGTGTGAACAACAATGATGAAAAATTCGTGACCTTCGAGGTGTTTGGTTTTTGCTTGTTCTGTAAGTAGGCAGTGTAACAAGAGACGGACGAAGAGTTGTTTAGTGTCATATTTTTCTCTTAGGTGCTGTACTACTACTGAATACGTTTAGCTGAATATTTGGTGTTGTTCAACGCTTTTTTTTGCTTCTTCCTGAAGCTTCTAAGAGATATGTCATTTTTTAGTGCTCATTCATCCGGCGTGAGTGAATGATATTGCTGAATGTTTCCTAAAATGCCTCGTACTACTGTGTATCCCCGACGGACTTCGGAATACGCAGGGTAGTAAAGTTGCCACTGGTGAGGCGAGGTCTGTGTTACTTGGGTTGTTGTTTTTTGCATCTTTTAACGTGCTCGTTCCAGAAACTTGAAGAGATGGCTGTCGCTCTACCAAGTATATTAGATACTTTCTCGGTGTTTGCATTAATTCTGTTGCAGGTATTCACTATTGATGGGAAGTTAGGGTCAAGGCGATCTGGTTCTCCTTCTCCATTACACTTCTCCAGAGCTGTCTAGACTCTGCTCATATGGAATTGAATAGTCGGTGACGAATTTGCTATTCCTTTTTTTTAACGTACTGACATAGGAAATGCCGGTAACTTCATTATAAGAAAGCTCTATTTGTGCCGATACCAGGTCTTCACAAATTAGTTAAGAAGCAATTAAAAGCATTTATTGAAGCTTCTTTACCTGGGGACACTAAAGAAGCACTTACATAGCGAGTGGACATACTGCTGTCTCTTTTGTTGGTTGCCTAATTTGACATTGATTGTCCTGCGTGAATCATTAGTTGAGTAACTAGAGCGATGCATCAAACTGTACTGGTTCAGGCAGTGCTTGAGAATATAACAGTTTCCTGTGGGAATTAGGTCTTCAAGTCAGTCCTTGACACCAAATAATTACTAGCTGTAAGCAGAATAGGAATTTGCCACGCCGGACTATTTCGATGGAATAAAGGATAAAAAGGATAAAGCTCTCGGCGTTGATCAATCCCTGAGGGATGCGCCATGCATTCGAGTTCATTAAGTATCGTTGAAGGTGATTGAATGCATATCTGGCCTTTACAATGACACGCGGTGCCCGGCCGATGTATCGTGCCAGTGCCGCTATCCTCCCAGACAAGTCTGGTACCTATTTGCCGACCCCGGAGGGATGGAAGGCTTAGTGGGCCATGAGCGCATCCCACGTGCGCGTCGCAGTGGCGCCTCCAACCACTGCGCCACATGCGCCCTTCGATGTAACAAAGGGGTATGATAAACGTGGGTAAATAAACCATTGCAACAACAATAATAATGCAAGAATAGCGGTATCCCAACATCGAAACAAACAAGCAACAATTCGATAACATAGTCAATAGGTGAGGGAATGTCTGGTTCGCATTCACCATAGACTGGTGAAGCAATACAATGTGTATGTTTGATGTAGAATACATCAGTAATGGTTCAACAGGTAGGCACATCAAAGGACTTATGTGAGATCATAATATCTGACTCAAAATGACAATGTGATAGGATTACACCCCATATGCAAGCTCACGATAGCATGCTGATGAGATCAAACTATTAAGAAATGCATGTAAGCTTGTGACGACGTTAACATGTAATGACTGCACAATAGTGTTAACATGTTAAAAGGTAAATACCCTACCCTGCGCACCTTAACATTTCGATAGGCAACGGTTTCTTTTTGACGCAACTATCTTGTGTAGCTAATTGTAAACCTTTTATCTATCCTATGGAAACAAATAGGCCTATGAAAACGAGGTCAGTTTAATTACTTTTAACTTGCCTTTTACAAAAATCTATATATAGTTCAAAAAATTGTTTTAGGTGCCTTCCAGCACTTCACCGGCGCTAATGAAGTCAACCACACCATCCATTCCAAGACCTTCCGAAGGCTTTACAAATTCAAGCGTATCCGAAGCAATCGGGAACATAACAAATGCCATGCGCAGACAGTACAAATGACAACATTATGAGTTGATTATAAATTAATTACTGTTAATAGTAACTGCTGTCTTGTGAGCAAGCTTAAAAGAGCATCGCCTGATTAGGTGGCCTTATTCGACTGGTGTTTCACTGAAGAATATTCGACTCAATAGCACAATGAAGACAAAATATCGAGAGAACGAACGACCGTAGACCATCGACTGAGACTGTCAGATCTGAGGAAGACGATGACGTCGAAATGTTAGTCGAACAAAACTTCTTAGCTTAACAATGAAAGAATACATGTTGATTAGACGTCTTGAGGTTGAGGGAAAGTCGCTTTGTGAAATGTTTTTTCGCTCTATGCTAGTTGATAATGATATCGGCTTCTGCAGAATGGACTGCTTAGAAAAAAACAAATCACTGTCGCCGGACAATCACTATTGTCAACAATCGTGCATAAAACAGAATCATTGGGTGTGGTTGCCTCACACAAGTGGTGCTCCACTGAAGAAGGTCTGACTCGATGGGACGACGAAGAAACCACATCTAGAGTAAGAACGACTTTGGAGATCAACTTGGATTGTCGGTCGGAGGAAGACAAAGACATCGAAGCATTAGCCGATTAAAATTGCTTACCAAATTCGTGTCAGCTTATTAATGAATTAATACACATTCCGCTAAATTTACTAACACAGTACTGTTACTTCTTTTTAATCCAATAGCTCATCATCTCTTCCTGCTTGGCGTGGAACTCTCGTTGCGATATATAACGTTTTTAACTCAAGCGCATTTCACTACGACAGGTTTCACACGATGAGATGGAAATCGACATCTCCATCTCGAAACCTATTTAACAGTGAACTAGTGTGTCAGGAATGAGAAAGCAGCCATTTAACCTCTTGTTGGCGAATATCGTTCAGATCCATAAAGGCTGGCATTAGCGCGACCCTTTCAGGGCTTCATGGAGCAAACATTTTGCTGCCTGCGGATTACTAAACCAGTAGAAACTCTACTGAAGTTTAAGCGACTTTCTTTGAACAGTTATCATTCAACTACTAAAATGAGCTCTTATCAATGAATTCACGCAAAAAAAATCAGAGGTGGAAGCGCAATTTTTTGCAAAATAGCAGAAAAGTGGTAGCCGTTATCCACGATTAATAATATAGGAAAGCATAGATAGAAGAATGAAATGGATGAGAGATATTTCTAAAGACCTTCATCTTTAATTTTTCCTTTCGTGCTTTTTAACTTTTCGTACATGAGAAAAAGAAGTCATCAAATTTCCCTCCACTCCACAGAGGCTAGAAACTACGTTTGGTAACTATCTGAGGGTGTTCTAGGAAGCATTTGTGAGGTTCCCATGGAAAATCACTGTCGAATAGCGTTCAAGATACTGCGGAGAGAAGAAAACAGCGCTTGGAGCCAAAGTAGTAAATGAGTTCGACAACCAATTTTAAGGATAACGGTTACAAGAGATCGATGTCCCCACAACGTGATTACGTGTTATCTGGGCATCCTAGTAAACAGTTGCTAAAGCTTTTAGAAATTGGTAATGGATTTCAACCTATAATGTTTATAAAGTGGCATATCTCAGCTGTAAATAAACTTTGTCAAGTAGAATAAAAGCCATTAGAGGTTTCACAGTTTTGCCAACAAAAAGCAAGTTCATTCGTATCCGTTGCAAAGAATTGTGGTTCCAGAGACAATGAAGTCATTAAAAGCAGTTTTGGTCTCTGTTTGCATTCCAAACTTTTCTCACTGAGAAAGTTATCGGGATATTAAAGAAGTGATAAACGATATATAAGACGTTTAGAGAGTATGCTCGATGACGCAGGTTTCGTAGCCCGACTCATGTAAGTCGTGCAGTGTCAGGTAGCGCGACGCGCGGTTGCGCATTATCTTGGAGAAGGACTGATCAGTGCCTTCTAATATATTAACCCTATTGTGCGGTTATCATATGTTAACGTTGTCACAAGCTTATATGTAATCATTAGTGCGATAACCAATTTGTAATGTTGCCACAAGCTTACATACATTTCTTAATGGGTTAATATCACCGGAACGTTATCACAAGCTGAGATATGATGTGCATTTCTTCGTATGGTCATTATTAGTCAGGTACAATAATCTCAAATGAGTCCTTTGATGTAGTTACCCCTCGTAGCAGTACTTTCTAGGGCGCGTGTGGCGCAGTGGTTGAAAGCGCCACCGCAACAAACACGTGCAATCGATCCCCGAGCTCACAGCCCACCAACCACTCCATCCTTCTGGAGTCGGCAAATTGGTACCAGACCTGTCTGGGAGGATAGCAGCATTGGCTTGATACATCGGTAGGCCACCGTGCGTCATTGTAAAGCCTAGAAATGCATTCAATCACCTCCAACGATACTTAATGAAGTCGAATGCATGGCGCTTCTTCAGGGATTGATCAACGTCGACAGCTTTATCCTTTATCATTTTTAGCACTATTTTCCATATCATACCTCCACGGATCTCGCTCATATGAGGGATCTAGAGCCGATTAGTCGCGAGGCTACGTGGCGCGTCCCCAGGTGGAGGATAGGAGGTTAATCGCGGACCAAAAACGAACTTTCCTTCCCTGAGACGCAGGTGGATCTAGGGGATGGTCTCCCTGTTTCTGCTGCTCCGATTTGGCACATACTTTCTGTGCTTGAGAGGAGTAATCAAGCACGCGTGTGTAGGTGCGTTTAAGTGTACACGGTTTCTATTCTACGGGTCATTTCGACCAAAAGCCTGCAATCAAGTGACAGGAAAGAACATAAGAAGGGGTTAGGAGTGGCCTCCAACAAATAAGCTCCATCATATCTACTTCGGGAGAGACTGGCAAGCTGCCCGTTAGTATAACCAGCCTCACGTCCAAAGCCAAGCAAGTTATACGTAGGTGTGAAAAGGAGGCTAAACACACTAAAAGAAACGGGACTTATTCTCCCGATCTCCAAAGAGCTCACGATTCTGCAGCGTTGGGTAGGACAAGTACGGAGAGGTTGCTAAAATCTCAGAGCTATTCTGAGTTGCCTAAATCGCTAAGAACTAAGGTGGCGATCTGTACCTACAATGCACGCACACACGTATACGAGTCCTCGATAGAAGACTTGATCATGCAAGCAAGAAGGCAAGGCACGACGTCATCGGTCTGGCCGTGACGAGACGACGCCACCCATTCAACGCTGTCTATGACACCGAAGAAGAACTGCTCCTCGGAACAAGTGACAGCAAACGAGTAGGCGCCGTCGGCGTTCCCGTCAACACGAATTTTTCTATAAAACTTCGATTCAATCGAACAACTAAAGACCCGAATCGGACGTTTACAATTAAAAAGATGTGGATCAATGCAGGCTTTGACAATCTTCGTCGTTTACGCTCCGAAATCAAACTATAACGAAGAAGTCGAAGGGTTCTATATAGACTAAGAGATGTTCTACAAAGAAGACCATGCCTTCTTCAAGGCCATCATTGGAGATTTGAATACTAACTTTGGACTAAGAAGAACGTCTGAAGAACGTAACATTGGGACTAGAGGATTAGAGTGCAACGAAAAGGGTGAGGAGAGGCTCTCTGAGTTTATCATGACGACCACGACCGTCCACAATAACTCGCAATTCCGGAAGCCCTACCCCTAACGTTGAACTTGGGAGTATCCCAATGGACAGTATCATGACGAAATAGACCACATCATAGTAAATAGAAGGTTTTGCCTAACCGTTGTCGCTGTTGTCCCAAAATTTTACACGGGATCAGACCACCGTCTCCTTCGTGCAAGATTCCATTTCTCACGGAAAGGAAAGAAAGCTGCTAAATTCAAAAAACGAAGTGCCAGAACCCCCATAAACTGGGACTTATTCAATTCATTAGTTGGCTGTTCGCAATATGCCGTTGTCGATATTATCGAAGAAGGATACGATCGGTTCATTTAACATCTTCACGTCAGCGGTATGGAAACTGAGAGCTCGAAACTCACCGAGAGACGTCTGTTTCCAGAAACAATCGAGCTGATATACCAGCGTGGAATCGCACGAGCTGCAGGCGATCGCGAACATACGTCCGAAGTTGCAAAACGATGCAAACAGGCGATAAAAGAAGATTTTATAGAGAGAAGAGCACCAGTAATGGTCGAAGCTGCAGAGATTGGGAAAAGCATTCGCAAAGCCCACCGAAATTTCGCCAATTACGAGACCAAGATCATTGCACTCCGACGCCCAGACCGAACAATAACAGCGTCCTGAAAGGCAATGGAGAAAATCATCCCCGATTACAACACAGATCTCTTCGATAGCCTCGTCCACTTCCCGTCTCATGAAATAAAAGAGGATGGATATGTTGTATCACCGGTTCTCAGTTCTGAAATCCGACGCGCCACTTTTTTCGGTGAAAAATCGAGCAGCACCAGGTCCGGAAAGGATATGATCTGAACATCTGAAGAACCTTCCGCCAGTCCTCGTAAACACACTGGCTAGGCTCTTCACACGTTACCTGTCTGAATGCAAGGCCCCTACTCAGTGGAAGACCAAGATCGTGCTATTGTTCAAGAAGGGTGACCTACACGATATAGGCAACTATCGCCCAATCTGCTTGCTGTGTGTCAACAAACTTTTCTCTCGAGTCATCCTAAACATGATTGACAGAACACTGGACGAAAGACAGCCATATGAGCAAGCAGGGTTTCGAAAAGGATTTGGTACGATGGACCACATTCACACGTTAACAAGTCATTGAAGTATCGCGAGAGTACAAAAAACCGTTCTGTCTCACTTTCATCGACTTAGAGAAGGCCTTTAATTCAATTGAGATAGAAGCAGTCATGGAAGCCCTTGGTAGTCAAGGAGTCCCTACTCAGTACACAAAGATTGCTCGTAAGCTGCACAAAAATGTGACAACCAAGATATCGCCATTCTACAAAGATGTCGACATCCACGTCAAAAGAGGTGTTAGGCAAAGCGATACGATCTCTCCAAAAATACCCATCGCCACCCTCGAGAACGTCATGCGAAATTTGGAATGGGATAATATGGGAGTGAAATTCGATGGGTCGCTAATTACACCATCTTCGCTCCGTCGATGATACCGTCCTTACAACACCAAACATTGGGCTAGCAGAACGAATGCTTGCCGACTTTGATAAAGCCTGTGGAAACAATGGTCTTACACTAGGTCACCCAAAGACGATTTTCACGAGGAACGGAATGGTTTCGTATGCCACATTCACGATCAGACGAATGTCTCTGAATGCTCCAGTCCGTCTAGTTGGGGCAATCAATAGGATTAGCGACTAAGCTCCAGAGTTGAGCAGAAGTAAACGAGCGGCTTGGGGAGCTTTCAAGACCATCGGGGATGTAGTGAAGAGAACAAGGAACGCTCGACTCCGTGCCCACCTTTTCGACTCAACGGTCCTTCCTGCCCTAACGTATGCGTCAGAAACGTAGTCGCTACGCAAGCAGGATGAAAGATCACTCAGCGTTATCGAACGTGCAGTCGAAAGGACGGTGCTAGGAGTATCCCGTTTCACACAAGTGAGGGATGGGATCCGAAGCTCCGACCAACGTCAACGATCGAAAATCAAAGATGCCGTTCTATACGCCAAATAGTCGAAAATAAGATGGGCCGGACACGTAATGCGTATAATGATAATCGATGGACAAGGGTTGGTAGTGACTGGATTGCTCGGGATGTCAAATGCATTGCTGGAAGACCATCCACTCGATGGTCATAATTCTTCAGGAAAAGGCTGGAAGAATGATATAATGCTCATTGAGTCTCTAGAGCGAGCAGAACTCACTGGGCTACTCTTGCACACGACAGGGAAGATTGAAAGATTAACTGACTTCCGCTCGAGTCACTCCAGGATCAATGGGACTAAAGGTGGCACAGGTGATATCATACATGCACTTTGCTTTCCTCCACGTTCCTATAGCTATGCTACTGTCTCACTTCGAAGCATCCTCTTACGAAGCAGTCTTAATGTCACTTATTGGCTGTGTTACTGCATTACCGCTTGTTTGTTTCGAAGCTGGAATACCGTCGTCCTTGTGTCACAATTGCTATGAAGGCTCAATTATGCGAAATTTAGTTAGCACACCGTGTCAACATCAGAAAAGTTTCGCATGGTAACTTGAGCATTCTGCTTAGAGCTAGTAAATATTCCGTGCCGGGAACTATCTCGAAGACATAATTTACGACAAGCAACTGCAATGTCACGTAGTATTTTCTTCAAACATTGTCTTCTCATAAATTCTTTGTTGAAACCCTCTTGGAAAAAACAAATTTCGTTAAAGGGGAGAATATGTGATTCCATACAACCGCAATCTTGCATCTTCTTCTTCAGGTAAAATGTTTTCTATTTTTCTCCTTTATTACTTTTCCTGAATGGCCGAGCTCTTGGCGTTGCCAATTCCTTGAGTGATGCGCAGTGCATTTGACGTAGACATCGCGGAGGTGAGTGAGTGCACATCTATCTTGTGCTGTGGTCTACGGTGACCCACTGATACGTGAAGTCAGTGCTGCTATACTCGCAAACAAGTTGGCAATAACTTGCTAATCCTAGAGGGATGAAAGACTTCGTGTGCTCAGGGTGCTGTATCGAACCAGAGGTGTACTGCAAAGCATCTCTAATTAGTGTGTAGCACGTATCCAAATTTCTTATCTTATTGACTTGAATACTGCGTCGACGCAAAAGCTCGCCAGCTCTCCAATACTCCAGTATGTTCATTTCGTAGAACCAGATTCCGACTTAGATGTTTTGAAGGCGGTAATCAGAACTTACGAGGCTGCTTAATACTACAAGTAATCGAAAACGTTCCAGCCTTAAAAGCTATTATCTTGTTTTCAAAGTTATGTATTCGTTCTTTGACTGCAGTGATCAAAAGAACCAAGTTTTTCACTCATAATTCTTGTGCCTAAAACACAGTGGTAAGAAATTCGCTGCTTTAGATACTGGATCACTCGCAGATTTCATCGCGCATCCACAGATCTCTAAAGCTTCTGTTCCCTTGGGGTTGGAAAGCAGGTACCAGATTTGTCTGAATAGAGCAGTCTTCGATCTGCGAATATCAACAAGAGCTTCTGGGATGATGACCGCGAGAAGGTCAAGTACAGTCTTTGTCGGATTATAGGCAGGGGTCAACTAGAGCAGCATTCACGACATCTATACAGAGGATCAGAAATCTTCGAGCAGCAGCCGAACCAAAGTAGGAACCCGATGACCTTTGTGGATAGCTACTTCTAGGATTAGTTTCAAATGAAACAGTTTCTGCGATCCGCGCAATGTGTGTGATGTAAATAAGTAAATATAACTTCCACTAGATCCCGGATAATTACTCTATTTAATTCGATCATTTATGAGCATTATTTCTCTGAATTGGTAGTGGTGTTTTCTGGAAGCAGCTCATATCTCACAGCTTCAGACCTCTAGTCTTAACACATTGCGATTCTCTCAAATGCAGAGCAAAACACCTTTGCATTTAAAGCACTCGGTTGCTCAATTAAAAGAGCTCTATCGAGCTCTTCTAGCATCGTTGATGTTGTTACGTGTGACATTTTTCTACTGGTCATTATTATTCACTTAGATTTCGGAATTATTTTATTAGGCTTTCAGAAGAAATCAAAATCAGGAACTCTACGTGTGTATACTTTTTTGGTATCACTTAATTAAACCACGACAAGGAAAATCAGTATTGTTCGTATTGCTATCCTATGTGCCAGCTTGTGAAATACCGACTGCTGCAGGATGCACTGCCCACCAAAGGAGCAGATCATAATGGACAGATATAGGGTAATAGATTAACATACTTCTTGTCTAAAATGGCACCACCTACTGAGTTTCTTCGTTTGATCTGTGCTCCACTCCAGCGGATTCTACTCGATGCGATAAGGAATATTCACACGGAGACAGGAACCGACTGTGGATCATCGGCTCAGTTCCGTGGGACTATGAAGGAGAGGAAGATGTCGAAACGTTAAGCGAATTAATATTTTTTATACAAATTTCGTGTCAGCTAAAAAATTTGGGAAGATTATTGATTATTCCTTCTGATGTTTAGTGAAAATCGACTTTTAAGATTAAAACAGTGTAGTGCTTTATTGCACTACATATTTTTCCTTGAATTCACTACATTGAAAGGAATAACAAACGTCAGAGCTTCAATTAATGAGTCGTCATTAATAATGATCTATACCAATTCCCAATCACCCATTTCCGACCACTAGAGCAACAATTCCACTGCACTCTGGACCTCCCTGTAATGACGCGTCCTGACTATATTTGTCACGGCAAATATGAGCCACTTTAACGATCTTTGGGTGCGTGTATAAATGGGATGAAACTGTCTGTGCGCGTATGTGTAATTGCCGTTAGTATGGAATCGAGGAAAGCCCTAATTTGCCATTTTTAGACGGTCAAGACCACAACAACGAATTTATGATAACAAAAAACACTGCTAGCTAAAGTTCCAATAATCGCCAGAGAGAGCGCTGTAGAAATCTTGTTAGCATTTTGTCTAACATCTCGTCATAGTGGCCTAGTGCATAGTTGGTGAAGTGGTTACATGTATAATGTATATGCACATAGTCGTCGGCTCGGTTTCTCCCATACGGATAACGAAAACCGTCATCATTTCGAATTCGAAGAATTCGCAATGGGCTTCCCTGAGAAGACAAAAATGTCCTGATAATTAGACCATGTGGTAACTCTATGAGCCAAATAACTATACAGTCCTATACGCACACATCTCATTTCTTCATTGAAACTTTGAAGTAACCAATAACAATAATAAATTTTCCTTTCAAAAGGAACCATTGTAATCGACTCAGTTCCACACGGGATTGATAACTACAAAATTAGTAAACATGAAAAATCAACGCAATATATAGCTAGGAGCTCTCCGGAAAAATAAGATGTAGCTTCTTCTACAAGTCATTCAACTAATAATGTCGTCTCTGATAAACACGAAGACGTCGAAAAGTTAGCCAATAAAAGTTGCTTATCAACCTCATGTAAACTCAACAATTTAAAACACAAGGTCATCATTTATGCTAGATATCAATAGGTCGTCGACATCCCTCACATGAGATGACGGCCCTGAATGATTGCTTTCAAGATGTAGAAGTGCATATATAGTCACTTCCTTGATCTTTAAACAATGTGTTATTACTATAGCTTCTGCTTAGTTTCTGGGCTGTTCTCCGAAGGTAAAAATAGGATACCTTCTTAACGTTCATTTTGCATAGCGTAGAAATGATTGAATGCATATCTGGCCCATACAACAACTTTCCGAATTAACCGATGTATCAATTTAATGTTTTCATTCTATCACACAAGTTTGGTACCAACACAGCCGATGCAGTGGTCAATATGAAACCATGAATTAATTGACGAACTAAATTCCAATAAACCATAGATGGACCACAAAGAAAAGTGTCCTGTATTCACGGGTGTGGCAAGTCTGCGTCACAAAGTGGAAAAAGAAAACGGTGAGCGTTCAAAACAGGCTGTGGTTCACTTAATTGAGATCAGTGTTTCGAGCAGCTTTGGCCGGGGTTTTGAAAGTGGTTGGCTGAGTAGATTGACCGTACCATATTCTGAAGAAGGCGAAATCCGTTGAAGCGTTAACCAAGGCGAAACATTGCCCTAGACTTCACTGAGTATCGTAGAATTAACAGAACGCATATTTGCTTTTGTAGCCCTCTCATCTTATGTTCGGAAAGACGTTCTCGGCCGAAGTTTTCCACAGCGACTACGCTGGATAAGCCACCAAATGGATACGAAAAGCATAAGAAAAGCCATGTGCTTCGATACAAGCAGTCAAGAACAGAATGAGTTACATATGCGTTATGCCTTCACGGAAGCGTTAAACTGTCTTCGGTCTCTTAGTCCTTATTTTGTCACGATATTCGCAAACACAACGATTTGATACACGGAAATAGTGGATCGAGCATTCAGTAGGAAATGTTCTCCTTGTAAGTGTAATCATTTGCACTGAAATTTAATTGAATGAGACCTCTTCTTATAAATAAGAGCGCGCTCTATTGTCCACTGTGAGTCGACCCTTGGTCCGATCTCGCGCTCCAGGCTCACCAAGCCTTCCATTCCACCATATCCTAAAAATTAGCAACACAGCTGCGAGAGAATACCAGCATTGATTTGATACACCTGTAGGCCATCATTAGTTATTGTATAGGCTAATGTACTTTCAATCACTTCTGACGGTGCCTAATGAATTCCAATAGGTGGCGCATCAATCAGCGATTGACCAACGCCAAGAGCTGCATCCTTTATCCTTTAATGACAAAACGCTGTGATGAAGAATATTGAAAAAGGTCACTACTTCATGCCCACCAATTCGCAAAGCGTTATGGGTATCTATTACAGTGACGAAATGTGTACCTGGCACAAGAACGTTGACGTACGTTGTGTTTAGCAATTTTCGGCATTCGACCATTCGAGACAGCTCGTTGTAACGTCGTCGTTGTCGTTGTCGTTGTCTCGAAACCGGAGCAGCACGTCGTCGACATGTGATTGATCACGTGACCGATCAGTGGCTGCGCTGGGTCGAGGATGTTCCGCTGTCGCAAACATCTATCACTTATAGGACCAATTAATCCTTAGTAAACTTTCTCAAAACCAACAACCATTGCTAAAAATAAGACACTCGGGTTGCTTTCTGGTCGATTCTCGAGAGGCCCAAATTATGAAAGAAGATGATCCCAAATGAGACGAAGTTTATCCGCAGTAAGTAAATGCTTAAGTAAGAAAGTCTACTAGTTTGTCGCCTAAGTATTCTATTATTGTAGCACTAGAAAAGACAAGAAATTTCATGCCATCATCAGCGATCTCGTTTACTGCTTATTACAGGAATTTTTCTTCAAATACGATTTCACTTCTGAGAACAACACATTTGCGACGAAACCCACTGTTCAACAGCAAAGGGAGCACTTTTACTAATCTCAGAATTGATAAATAATAAATACTCAGATCATTGTTATCAAAAGAACGATTCTGGAAATTAATCCCGAGTGTAGTTCAGTGTATTTGGTGCGAAAGCACCCGATTGGAGGCCTGGTGTAAACCTGATGTTGATTAAGCAGTGATAACAATTAACAGAGAACGGCCGAAATCACGATCTACGACAACTATTCGACATCAAGAGCTCTATTAGAAAAATAAGAAAATGGGAAATATTTGCACAAATCTGAACAGTTCCTCAAGGTAAATCTATCTCAATGATCTACCCCAACAATATACCGTGTGATGCCGATGAGCTTGACGGTTTGCCTCTCGTTCCCTTTTGTTCCGACAGTAATATCTTGGCATTATCTGTCATAGTTAGTTTCCAGGCAGGAAAATCGCTGTAACATGCTCTATTACGAAATTTGAATGTTATGTGAACTTCCATCTGAAAAGTTTCAAACCGACCACCATTTAACCTCGGTAATAAAAAAATCGGCTCTGATGAAGACGAAGACATCAAAACGTTAGTCGAATAAAATTTGCTTATCAATCTCGCGTAAGCTCAACAATTTAAAACTTGTTGATTATTTTCATCTGAGATCCACAGAACTATCAGTGTCTACCACATCGCGACAACGACCAGCTATGCACTGGGATCAACGAGGCTCCGAATAAGGCGGAGGCACCGAAACGATAGCCGGATAAAACTTTTGTACCAAACTCGTGTCAACTCAGCCTTTTAAAAAATATCGTCGTCCGTTTCATACACACTCCGGCTGATCTAAAAAATCGTCACCACTTTTGAAGTTCGATAATACATTTCATCTTATGAAGAAATATTTTCTTAGAATTAGAAGTCATAAGATTTTCACGGCCACCTTAACTATAACAGAGCTCATTTTAATGACTTTTCTACTATTCGTATCCAATAAACTACAGCACATGCAACAGATCAAACTATTGTGTAGTTCAAAGAGGCAGTGCACAAAAGCTCCAATCAACTGATCTAAACAAAAATCTCCAGCGACAAATAGGAAATAAGTG
>MQTX01000083.1:1376206-1399232 GCA_009735665.1 Angiostrongylus cantonensis | reverse complement strand
TATATACACCGGAAATTGACCCATCATTGCAAATTGCGCACCACATAGTACAGTTTTTATAGTTTACACTGTCGCGAGTGTATTAAAATAGCATATCCATTCATTAGGAGTGTGACGTGGTCAGCCGTGGAACATATTTTCATTCTTCTGGATAGTTTTTATGTGAATATCATGTGAAGAGTACTTCCCAAATAGAAAAATAATCTCTCATTGTTGAACCAGTGTAGCATTCGTAAAGCCAACAATATTTCAGGATCAAATATCAGTACCGACCATTGAAGACAGGTACACTTGCAACTGCCTCAGAGGATGAACGCCCTGGAGAATTGTGAGAATTCTTGTCATATTGGTCATTACACCATCTTGATTGGTATTAGAGTTGTCTACGAAGGTGAAGCACTGAGTTGACAATTGGGTCTGTTCCTCTTGGATATAGGTGAACTCTGAACGCTTTATACTTTCTCACTCTTACTTTCTTAAAGGAGTTACCTATTGGATATCACTGCTCTTAGTGAAAAATTGCTGGCAAGCTGACTTTTGATTTAGGCATGATCCTGTTTACAAGCAAATATGATTTCTATTTATGTTCCAATATTTTGATTTGATAACTATAAGACAAAACAATACTTCTCGACCTGATTCATTATGAAGAGTTTCGGCACTTTTACGTCTATGATTTTTTATTCGAAAGAACTCCTTAATTTTGTGTAAGTAATAGAACAAAACGCGCGGGTAGTGCAGTAGTTGGTGGTTCTCTGGAGTACAAACAGGATTGTTGCTTCAATCATGCGGACCGGACGAACCCCATTCCTACAAGGTGGATCCCTCATCCCCGTTGGTACCCAGCCTGGAGATCATCTTGCAACATTTCATCTAGAAAAGTTGGCTATCGCCTGAAATGAAGATTTGTGTACTCTTTGGTACTGCTTACCCATGATTCTGGGTAGGAAGCGAAATTAAATCAGCCAGATTTCAGCAACATTCGTAAAAGGATCGAAATCTACAAGCAGCTTAATCCAGGTGCAAAATTCTGGAAATCTTTGTTGGTAATGAATGCGAGGTAACGAATCAAAAGCAAGAATTGTTAGGATCACGACAATATGCAATGTCTGACCGTGCAAAGTATTTTTTTATTTCCATGTGACCCGTCTTCACATCTACAGTGCAGATCCCAGCATTTCTCACGTTCGATTCTTTTCCTCGCGTCCAGCATCCACGAAGATCCTCCAACTTTTACGTGCGATTTTGTTTGCTGCTTAAGGATTTTCATTTCATCTCGTATAAAGTGAAAGAATAAAAAATAAAAATACTGTATACTGCTGTTTTTAGGAATGAGGTCACAAGTGAATCGACGTCAATGTTTGTGGTTTAGAACACACAGTGCCCTCGAAGACATTCTGTGGTGTCGCGGGAAGAAAAACATTTATTATTGGTGTCATTTTAATTGTCCATCATGTGGTGCTTGTTTGTTCTGAATTGCCACTTAGTGACAGATACTATGAGGAAGCGAGACAGCAGCAGGTTTACGCTCATCTCAACGAGACCAAGACAGACTAGCCGGCCTTCTATCAGTGCCAATTCATAGTGCACACTGTGAGAAAATCACAATAATATCATAACAATTTACTAAATAGTAAGGTAATAGAAGTGAATAAGACAAATTGAACTACAAATAGAATATTACAGCAATGAAAATCACTTATTACGACGATTATTTAACCCATTGGTGCACAAGTGCCTGATTTCTATCATCATGGAATTCTCATCTCATCCCAGAATTTGTTTCTCTTCGCCTTCACTATTCTCAATGGAAAACGACAAGTTCTGGTCAGATTCTGACCTTCCGTTGAACCACTGCCGACAGGTTCCGCTTATTAATAGCAAGAAATTTTTTTCCAAGTACAGTTTACCTTTTGATGGTTAATAATAAAAACTATCAGCTGTTGTATCATTCAATAAAAATAAACTTCGTGGTTTTTTAATTTCATCGGCCACAGAAAATTTATTAGTGAAGATACTCGGTAGTACTGATAAACGCAGGCTACAGTACCCTAAATAAAGCTGTAAGCACTATGCCTACGCTATGAGCTGCATCACATGAAAAAACCTCTCCCAAACTGCACATTGGTACTTTATCTTGCCATTCCTTTCTCTTGCTGAAAAAAGGAACAAATCATGGTCATTTTAGGTAGTTTAAAGAAGTTCGGTCAATAACGAATAACCTTCTCCATGACAAGACCTTCGGGTGTTGTGACAAAGAATGAAGCAAAAATGACGAAATCTACATGAAAAATGCTTAGTGGAGCCAAGTGGAGGCTTAGTGGAGGGGAGTTAAATATGCTTCTCTACTAACTATTCACCAGTTCGGCTACCATTCTATCTGATTTGGTAGAAGAGTGAAATTCCTGTCCTTCTTTTTGATGATTAGATGTCCATAATATCTCGAGGTTTCTGCATAGAGTTAGTACTTTCGCTCCGAGCCTGACATAGACCGTAAACAATTGTTAGCTTTAACACAATGATGATAGTTGAGCCCTCTAGTGCCGCGAAATTATAAGAACGCTGAAATTGTGCGACCTAGACGCCTTCCATAGGATAGCTTTTCCTTTGCAAGAAGATTCTTTTCCGAATAAAAGATTGCAAAAGTGTCGCAACAGCGGTGCACTGTTGTCCGCCCCATCGGTCCTTTGATAAAGTCAAATTTTTAACCTAAAATAGGTCGAAATCTACTGTGTACAGTTGTTTAGCATGGGCCCTTCCTAATGGTATCATTAGCCATTTTTTGAGTGAAAAACAGTTTATATGATAAAGCACACTTATTTTTCCATCTTCTTGTCTAGTCAACGCTTACCGAACTTACAATAGTGATCGTATCTGTTGAACGAAAGCTGTAATGTTGCATTCTATTTCCATTTGGTACTCGGCTGCTTACTAAGTATAACGAACGATGCAACTCAGAGTGTAAATGAACTAGTTTTCAGGAATTCACAGGTGCATTTTTTCCACTCAGCAGTTTCCATTTGGGAAGTCACAGCTTCTAAAAGCGAAACTGCGTCTTCTCTGTACAACGAATCAGCAAGATTCCACCTGTTGCTTTTCATAGATCTTTCACTGATCAATTTGTCGACCGAACAAACATATCTGAATGTCAACTTTTTATTTATTGCCTAATACAGTTTTTCATGGAAAGAAATTGCGTGATACAACCACAACGGTACCGAGATATTTGCAAAACTCCGGACCACAGGTGTCAGCAGTGGGGAACAAAGACACCGAGCGGATCCTTCGTTTCACCCGTCTCTCAGAAGAAACACTTATGATTTAAGACAAATATGTGTACTAATGTAATACTACAGTGTAGTTTACTGTCTTACTATAATGCATTTGTCACTTGAGAAAACCGGGTTGGGTTTTCTAAAAAAGCAAAACGAAACATACTTTGGCTAATCATACCAACTTAGTACTATGCAGTACTTATTGCTACTAAAACATCTAATTGTTGCCAAGTATTTTACAGTTTTCCTTCAGTGACCAAACACGACGTTGGCATAATAACATTTATTAGCACGCAATAGCCGACGTTTCGATGGTTTCGCTTTTTTCACAACCGAAGAGGTCAAACTGACATGCTCGGCCAAACGCTTTCATAACCTGAAGCAACACAGAGTCACACATAGGTGCGAATGTCTCTGGATCCGTTCATAATAACCCTGAGATATAGTGCTAAGTCACGCGTGACGACAAGGCACTCCTTTTTGCGATTCACTTCTGGATTTTTGGGATTAATCCAAAGCGCATCAGGAGTTCGACGCACTAGTGTTTTGGATTCTTGCCCCATGATAGTTACTTTTACTTCAGAATCATCTCCGTTACTATATAGCTTTGCTGCATCCGGTCATTTAAAACCTATCAAATAATTTACCCCTTAATGAAGTTCGAACTGATTTGAATGAATAGAACGATTAAACCTGAACATCAAAGAGCAACTGGTAATATTGAGCATTTAGGTGTTCGTCATTTTGTTGAAAGCTGTGGATCAATGACGACTAATGAGAGATCGCAGAACGAATGTGGAACACGTTATCCATGTGTGTTGGGACATGTCTAAATTTATTCATTGGGAATATTTATGCATGTATGTATGTATGTATGTATGTATGTATGTATGTATGTGTGCATGTATGTATGTATGTATGTTTGTATGTATGCATGCATGTATGCATGTATGTATATATGTATGCCTGTATGTAGGTATGTATGTATGTATGTATGTATGTGTGTGTGCACGTATGCATCTATGTATGTATGCATCTAGGTATGTTGTATGTAGGCATGTGTATATAAGTGTGTATGTCAGCATGTGTGTATGGATCCGTGTTAAAGGCAATGTCGGTTGGCTCCACCCACTGCCGATTACGGTCGCTGGTACAAAAGCCGGTCAACCGCACATCAGACGCGCACAAATCGGAGACAATCGTTATGTTTGTTGATTATTTACGTTGGCGCCAAATTTCTTGGCTACTTATCAGTGCTCTTCCATCTCTGTCGTCACATTATTGAAAAATATTTGAAGTCATTTCACCTCAGTTTATTATTTTAAAAGCATTTGTACTCAGTGGTTGTCTTCCTTATTTTTCACACACCTCTCTCTAGTGTACAATGATTTTTACCACTTCTCCAGTCCATAAAAGCAGTTGATCTAATCCTAGATTGAAAATTTTAGTTCTTTACACGTTTTTCAAACGATGTTCGAGGTTTTTACTGACGGTTTCTCGTTTCTCAATTTACTCTCACTGGCCGCCTTTTTCACCACCGTTGGCTTA
This sequence comes from Angiostrongylus cantonensis, assembly GCA_009735665.1. Classification (NCBI taxonomy): domain Eukaryota; kingdom Metazoa; phylum Nematoda; class Chromadorea; order Rhabditida; family Metastrongylidae; genus Angiostrongylus; species Angiostrongylus cantonensis. The sequence continues at coordinate 1,394,409 of MQTX01000083.1, read as the reverse complement.
TTCTTCTGTGGAATGTAAGTTAACTAGATTGCTTTTCCTTGAGACGCATATTTACCAGGAACCCCTATTCTTTCAGTCCTATTTGTCGTCAAATTTGGAAACGTAAAGACACCACCGAGATTTCTGGGGCACCATTCCTGATGGGAGTACTTGGGTAAGTTATCGAAAATGCAGCTGTGGAATTTAGTCCTTATTCTCTGAGTCTAGTCGATAGTAAATAACACTAAAAACAGTTGGGATGAGTTCATTCGACTATCAGCACGAGAACGGTTTCGTATATGATGAGGAAATCTTCAGCTATTTGAGCCCAGAACAAAACTCTTTTTTTGTGGTTTGTGTGCAAAATAGGTTTTCCTTTTCAGTGGATGTTGTTGGATGACTTATGGGTATCTGAAAAAAGATCACACCGTATTGGTGGTGACTGGTTGTCAAGTGATACTCTATTCTTCATACAGCATATTCTACTGGTTAATGAGCAAAGAGAAGGTAATTTTACAATAAGCGCTTCATTCTGCGGAAACCGGTCCACCTAAAGTTGTTACTTGGCAGCAACTCTATAGGGAAAGTTTTTGTAGCACTATGGGTTTGCAGCAAAGTCGCACCATTTGCTATCTAATCCAGTTCTTTTCGTGGTGTTGCCGTTTTCATTACGTCTATTGTTTAGTGGGGGGCTGATGTCTGTTCGTCGAATATACCAATGAAATGGGGCTTCAAACCAAAATAAGCTCCCGTTAAGCTAGAGTTTCTTATTACAGCTTTTTATCACCATCAAAGTGAGTGTGGTATTGGCAATGTGTGCAGCTCTGATCGGCTCTGTGAAATTGTTCGGAATGAAAGTCTTTCATCCCCTCGGAATTGTATGCATGACGCTAAACATCGGTGATTTCGCTGCTCCGCTTGCTGGTCTGGTAAGTCTTCATATCTTTTAAAAAACAATGAAAAAGCCCAGACTACTGTGAGGAACGTGCACTAGGAGGCTATTATAAAAAGAAGGCGATGAAATTCAAATAATTATTAAAGTATGGCGAAAAAAGAGCGCCTTAACATCTACGCGATCCGATCAATTATTTGATACTCCCGAACTGAAATTCTTAAAGATAGAAATGGATAAAGCTCTCGGCGTTCATCAATTCCTAAGGGACGCGCATGCATTCGACTTCAATAGGCATTGTTGTAGGTGATTGATTATATGCACATCTGGCATTTACAATGACTCACGGTGACCTGCCGATGCATGGAGCCAGTGCTGCTATCCTCCCAGAGAAGTCTGGTACCAATTTGCTGACCCGGAGTGATGGAAACCTTGGTGGGTCTGGAGCGCAGGGGTCGAACCCATGTATATTGGAGGGCGATTCCACTGCGCCACACGCGTCCATTTCTTAAAAAGTCCTTAAAAAACATGAAAACCTCGAAACCTGTAGATCTGCAAATTGTTTAGCAATTATTATTTTCTTGGATCAATAAATTAACAAGTTAACACGATGCTGATAAAAAGGCTTATTCGGCTAACGTTTCGACGTCTTCGCCTAAGTCAAAGCCAAAAGGTCAAAAAATATTTAAGGCTAAGTCAGTAATAAGGAATTTGAAATCCCTCATGTTCTCAACTGAAAAGGCATTGTCGAATTTCATAACGTTAGTCAATTTCATAAAGTAAACTTTTTTTTTTAGTAAATTTTACGGTTTACCGCATTGTCGTGGATGGGAGGTGTTAATGGGTGTCGGGCAGCGATGTACAGCACGAACATTCATTCCACTGACAAGGTCTCCCAAGGTGAGGAGGAGTCCGGCATTTCCATCAGGAAGCCTAAATAAGAGTAAGCCAACACCAATACCAGGATCCACCACCGACCTGGTATCAAAGTCGCATGACGGCAAATCTCCCTCTGATCCACAAAGGCTGCAACTGCTTGTGGTGGTGAAGATCTGGGACAGACTTTCCCCAGACTGACTTCGGGATTCAAGGCAATGGCTTAACCAGGAAATTTCCGAAAAATAGAGATTATACTAGGGCTCGCACAACTAGTGAGGACGGGCAGTTCGAGTATGAAGTATTTTCATACTAGTCTTAAGTCAATAAAAATGAATTCAGAATACCTCTTCAAGGCATGTAAAGTCTTGGCGACATAGTAACTCCTTAGTCACTGCCTAGAGATAAGTCAACACCGAGTGCTTCAACCTTTAGTGAAATATCTAGTGGTTAAAAAAATTGTAGTAGCTTCCACTTCTTTTTCACATTGGCCGAAGTCACAAACCGCTAAATCATGCTGCTATCCTGATTCGGGAAAATGATGAAGCAACAGCAATGCTCCAGCAATGTTTTCTATAAGCATAAAAAATCGTGTCCAGAGCGAGATATCGACTAATCTTAATCATCAAATAATTACCCTTAAGAATGACTTTCCGAGTGTCAAGACCATTAATAAATTCTGGAATCGCCTTTTAGAGGGTGGTAATTCGTCGCGGAGCGACTTCTACGCTGCCACTACCGCTATGTATCGCCAATTTCATGGTTTCATCTGAATGGTTCCTCTACGGACTTCTCGTTAGGGATGTATACCTCATTGTACGTTTTTTTTACGTACATTTTATTAGCCGCATAATCTTTAGGTGGAAATCATTACAAATGTAAAGTGATGAGTTATATTTAAGTGGTCACTTCATAGAGCTGACCAACACCAAAGGTGGAAGCTAGCTTTCATTACATATATTCTAGACTCCAAACGGTATCGGATCGGCACTAGCTGTCGGACAATTGTTTCTCTTTATCATACTGCCAAGAAAACCCGGCCAACGATCGCTTATCGCCAGAATATGTGGATGCTGCGGTTCTAGCGAAAAGGAGATCGATTTGGAAGCACCAATCAAGGGTCGGTTTCTTAATGATGATATAACATCGTTCGCCGGAAATGTCTTCATCATCAAACTGGGATGTGATATAATTAGGAGCGATGTTTGCGCCGAACAGATCGCAATCACTATCGTTATTCTTCCACGTCGTTATCGCAGACTTGCTTTCTAACAATTTCAGAGATTATGCCAGAAATGGACGGCAGTGAACAGAAATCAGAAGAACACTTCACTCGAGCTCTTCGCTGGTCGAAAAAGATGATCGCCAACGTGAATACAGTGGCTGAGGAGCTGGAGCACGTCATCGGCATGGCGTCTATTCATCATCAAGATCAGTGAGTTGTTATTGATCCTGGGATTAATAATTGTTCTCAAAAATACTGATTTGAAAGGAAACCTGTTCAACTAGACAATTACGACAAATAACAGGCTGAAATTCGTTACAAAGAATGTTGATCGAGATACGAGCGCTGCCTCAGGAACTAGAACAATGCGGTTATCACACTAACTGGTTTTCCATTACTTACGAGTCAGTTAACTGAAACATCAAGCATAGGTGAAAATTATGAGGGAAATTTTACGAAAGAAAATCTAACTTGTGATATTCTTCACTTCGGTCAAAACGTTATATTTTTGCTGGAGCTTGCCTTGAACATTAAGAATAAGCCCATCCAATTGCAGTCTTGATAAAGGAATAATTTTAATTGGTATATATCAATTATATATATATATATATATGTATATGTATAACGTTACAATCGCTCAACAACGTTTCATTTAGTTCCAACTTCATGTACTCGGAAACAATTGGCGATGAAGACACCATCTCCGAGAAGACAGCGGAGGCAACACTTAACAGCAATATGGGTAAAAATCTACGGGACGCTTTCAAGAAAGGCGACTTGATCCTGAACCCGGAGACCTTGGCACGAAAACTAGCATCTTCGCAGCGCTTCTCCTCCGACGCACCGGCGGCGAGCATTCGCCGCAGTGTTAGTTCTCCAGATCTATGTGACCAAACTGACGCTAAGTCAGTGGTGTAATTTGGTTATCATCTGATTCCTTGTTGAAACCAGCGCTCAGCTGAGTGCAGATTGTTTTACATATGTTAATTTGACCGTTCTAGTATCTTCTCATCACTGGTACTTGTTTTCGAGATAACTTTGAGAAGCAGTAATGTCTACTGTATTGACCACTAATTTTTATCATATTAAAGGAGTCTACGTGTGTACAACGACCTACTGGGTCCGCTTCATTTTATATTTCAAATGATGTGCAATACTGCTCTACGTAATGCGGGTTATTGTTAGCTTTTCCAGTAATAAATAATTCCGGAAACTGGTCGTTAATACATTTTTCATGCAGTGGCACCAAGAGCACGGAAAGCCCGGAGTGATTAGAGACTGTGCAATAATATATGTGTAGTCGCTGGTTCGACTCCGCCACAGACCATCTGAGTTTCGCATCCACTTGAGGTCAGCAAGTTGTTACCAGACTTGTCTGAGAAAACCGCGCAGGCCATAAAGGCTGCTGACTGCCTATGCTTTAGAGCATGGAGTGATCTAGCACAGATACATGGAGGACGGTCGACTTTACCGGGATTCGTGAATGAGGGATGTAAGTCAAAGAAAGAAGAGAAAAAGTGCAGCAATCTGCACAATATGTTGAGTCGGGCCATAAAAATATGCAAATGGATGAAATATGGAGTGACATTTCGAAAAATAATTTTGAGATGTCTTCGATGAGATATCAAGTCCATAAGACTTCGCAATATTTTCTAGAAGCAGTCAAGAACTGTTATTTGGCAAATTCATAGGATGTTTATTTGCGCCTTAAAGATTTCTATAAAACGCAACGCCAATAATAGAGCGACAATTTGAAGTACAGGATGATTGAAAGGTAGGTCCCTATTTTAAAATTCTTGTAATTTAATCAATATGTAATCCTTCTTTGATGAGCTCACACGAGGTTGATAATAATATTTATTATCGGCTAACGTTTCGACGTCTTCGTCTTCACCAGAGCCGATGATCCGAGTCGGTGGTCCACGCTTGTTATTCGTCTCGATGTGGCGGCTTCGTCTTCGTGTCGAGTCAGATCGTCTTCAGCGGTCCATCTCCTCGAATGAGGCATACTCATTCAGTGATGCCCTTTTATACACCATGCTGATTGTGGATATAATGATAATGTCCGCTGATAACTACTTGTTTTTCTTCCGGACATATATCATCGCGCACATCGTGCAGAAGTCGTTGTTATCATTGGCTAGCACAAAGCGTATTAATGCTTCGATTAGATTAAGCACACCGAGGTTCAAGGAAAGTCGTGCATCACCATCAGCATTGTGTATAAAAGGGCATCACTGAATGAGTATGTCTCATTCGAGAAGATGGACCGCTGAAGAAGATCTGACTCGACACGAAGGCGAAGCCGCCACATCGAGACGAATAACAAGCGTGGACCACCGACTCGGATCATCGGCTCTGGTGAAGACGAAGACGTCGAAACGTTAGCCGATAATAAATATTATTATCAACCTCGTGTGAGCTCATCAAAGAAAGAATACATCTTGTAATTTATTTCTTAGCTCTGATTTTCACGAGAAATGGGTATAAGAAGGAAGCGTATAGTACTGAACATTATTCCAAATTCGAATACGTCATCAGCTTAAGTCGCTCAGGAACCGCATCCGCTAATTTCACTAGGAACTCATACGGGATGAAGACATAACTTCTCGTAGTTGCTTTTCAAGTTCTTCCAAAGCCGCACGTTTCCTAAAGTAGACTTCTCCTTTAACCAGCTGCAGAGAAAAAAAGGGTTATGAGCAAACATTCGTTGAACTCTTTGCACCACAACTGGAATGTCGAATGTCGGCCTCTTCTTTGAAATCACACCTGGAATAATGAGTTTTGCATGAGAATTTCCGAATATCTTTGCGTCAACTTGAGCATTTTTGCCTCCACCTTCTTGGTCCTTCACCGTCTTTGTATTCGAACAATAGACCTCTGATCTTCATAACGAGCCGATAGCAGGACACCGTTTTGTAGGGTAAAACGTACACCATTGCTTGCAGGGCTTCAAAATCTCAAACAAAATAACTAGTCTGAAGAAAAAAAACAACGTGAATATGATTTCCACGCATTGGGAAAAATGCAGGAAAAAATGAGGAAAATATTACAGTATGTAAGCAAACTAGTTTTTTTAAATCACTGGTTATTAATGAAAGGATTAAACCTTTTAAAACAGACATTTTCTTTTCAGTCATCCTTCAGTTACAGGAGCTTCATACATTGGTGGAAGTTATGACTTCTGAATTTGACCCATCAAAGAACATAACTTTCGAAGATAGTAAACAACGTGGTTCCCCCACATTTGTTCAAGAGTGATTGAAAAATGCTGACATTTGCTATCTCGCTCTTTCCCTATCGGTCTGTCCATCTGTCTACCTACCTGCCTGTCTGTCTGTCTCTCTGTCTGTCTTTCTTTCCTTCTGTTTTCCTGCCTGCCGTCTTTCTCTCCAACTCGCTTGTTGTTTGACAACGACAACAAAGGACAGTCATTCGAGACGCTTTTTATTTTAATATGAGAACAATTCTCGATCGAAATAGATTGGAAAGAAATATAGTTCTTTGTACTCATGACAGTGAAATTTTTTTTAAAACTGATTTTCGATTAACACTGGGATAAGTAGTACATATTCCATTGGACTATTAAGTTGACACGACACTGGTATAAAGTTTTATTCGGCCAAAATCTCAACGTCTTCATCTTCTTCAGATCCCAATTAAAAGTAGACCATTCTCCACGGTCGTTCGTCCTCGTGATGTGGATCTTTGTTGCCGCACCAGTCGAATCCAGCGGAGTCAAGGACGTGCCCCAGAGCTCTTCTTGTGTTCTGAGCGCTCATGGCAAAACAGCAACACAGAATCTTTGTAGGACGTCTTCTATTTTTATTGCTTTTGACGACAGTAACCACATCTTCTCAGAACTCAATCGTGGCACTATTTGTCACTCAGAAGCACCTACCTCCATTGAGGCAATAGGTCGTCATGCACGCACAGATATTACAACTTTTATAAACAACACGCTTTCCCTAACACTGTAGAGCTGTACAAAGTAAACAGTAATACCACATAATACTCTGCTGTGAAAAAGAACAGTAAGCAATAAATAAAGGACTAACATTCTGATTTCCTCTACGGTCTCAGCTTAAGTGTGTTTGATGCCGGTTTATGTTCCCCAGATCATTCCTGGGTGATTGTTGATGGCTTCGTTAGGCAGAAAACAGGTAGCTGAGAGAAAGGCAAAGCAAGGAGATCAGTGGTGCAGTGTGTAACATGCGAGCCCCCGGGAAAGCTAGTTATGAATCGATCTGGCTTAAGGTCGAAGTTTTGCGAGCATCTCAGTGTCATTATGGTTGCATTTCACATAATACCGCACCGTGAAAAATTACGGTTGACAGTAAATAAAAGGTTAACATTATGGTAGTACAGTTCCTTTTCTGTGGTCATCATCACGTCTTTTTTGAATCAAATGATGTGATACCTATTTACTAAGGTTTCTAGTATTATAATAAGAGTTTAAGGTATTAACTAAGAAATCACAAAGTTCTGAACAAGCAAACTCGATTGTGATTCTTTATCAGCTTCTTAAAAATCATCTTCCATAACCTTTTCTGTTTTTCCAACCCCCGTAATCATATCTGCATATTTAACCCTACTGTAGAATCCCATGCTTTGTAAATTTACAGCTACTTATCTCTTTAAGGTGTAAAGTTCTAGTTCTTGAAATAAGGTTTAAAAACCTACGGCCTCTACTACATAAGAATAAGCATCTATTAAGATATCAACAATGATCCAGGATGTATATAATACGTTTGCAAAAATAATGTCCAGATTTTCATTATGGTCTTCTACTCCTACTCATAGGCGTTTCACTTCTAACTATAGTGAGGTGATATTACAAGGTGAAGGTAAGCGGTTCATTTCTCTGCGTGATCACTAAAGGTGAACGAGACCAATACGCCAGGAACTACTGTCGTTCCTCAAGAAACTTGTAAGCAATGCCGCACGTTAGTTTCTGCCTTGCATGGATTCCTAATTTCTCGTTCAGAGAAATTGGGAACATTTTATAAAATATAACTCCAAAGAAAGCATTCAAAACGCAGAGAAAATCAGCATACAAGTTTAAATATTGCTGGTACAACACAGTTCCTGAGAACGTAGCATCCAAACACTCAAACAACATTCCCACCACCTTGCAGATAGCACAAGCTAGGAAATCCACACCACCACCATAATATATAACTGAGTTGTAAGAATAACAAACGTTTAGAATTTGTGTAAGGAAAGGTGAGAAGCCTTCGGTTAGAGCGCTTTTATCGCCCACTTATTTATTTCATGAAGTAGTATGAAGTAGAATTGACCAAGGACCTTGTTTTCGAACCTGTGATGCTCGCCGATATTGAGAACGACTTCCAGAGGACAATTGAGAAGTATTAATACAACAACAAAATTTCTACATAAATCCTTTATGTCCCTTGCTCAATAAGGCAGCTCAGTTCATTTTCGCTCATGCTCTATTTCTAGTGAGGAGTTAGTTGCTTGAGAGATCGAAAATTTTCGTTGCGTTGCTTTGATAAGTAGTATAAGTAGTTCCACTTATCATTAAGCCTGATCCCAACAAACACCAAGTACAATTAACAAACGCTGCGAAACAAAATAATAAAGTCTTTTTTTAACTGGGTTCATTGCCGATTTGTGCTCCCCAGATCAATCCCGCTGTTGGGTGATTGCTGACGGCAAAAGATCGATAGAGCTAGCTGAGAGACAGGCGAAACGAAGGACCCGCATGGTGTGGTGGTGAACGCGTTGCACCTCGAAAAGGACAATAGCGCGTTCGTTCCCCACCATAGACACCTGCGGTCCAGAGTTTTGCAAATATCTCAGCTTCATTAAAGTTATATTTCGCAATATACCCTGCCATCAAAAAGAGTAGGCAGTAGACAAAAACGGTTAAAAAATAATAAAGGTTGCATCGACCATTTCACTACATCTGCGAGAGCGAAACATTCTACATCTGGTGCAAGAAAAGTAGAACTGCGAACTGTCTATGGAACTAAAGATTCTCTACGGGATCTTTAATAAAGTCAACAAAAATTATTTATTGTTTAAGCGTGATGGTCCCATGCGAAATGCAAATTGAGCGTTATCAATAAGGGAGGTTGACAAATGGAAAATCTCCATTATAGGTAAACACAGCTCAAGCGACGTTGAGTTCCGACGATGAGCTTCATGAATCGAGCCACACAATGTGTTGAGCTGTGTAATTAGCAACGAATTTGAATAGCTTAATAGCTTTGCTGCAAAGGAGCTAAATGCTGCGATGTCAAATTGAAAGGTCCGGGTGCCAATGAACTACATAGTGAAAATTTGTCGATATGTGCGACATCTGAGAAGTTTTTATTGCTCTGCTACGTAGGCCTTTTTGATTTGTCGTTACAACTGACCTCACACCTTGGGAAATTAAACCTTTATGTAAACAAAACTGATAAAACAATAACTAAGAGCAAAACTAACTAATGTAACACATAGACAATTTAAGTAGTTACGTGATCAATGCTCAAAAATGATCCCAGTAAACAGGTGCGCTAGCAGAAGTATATTGTTAGGAAGAATATATCCGCGTAGAATTGTGACGTGTCGGTATGGAAGGACTAGTAAATCAACAGTAAATAATGACTAAATGGCGCTCATGAAGGGAGTGGAGTTAAAGAACTAAAGAGGATTTGTGTTATTTGTTCAAAAGGTCTACAGTAGAAAGGCACTGTTGCATTTCCAGAAGCAAATGTGTGCTTTGAACATGAAGCTGTGAAGTACGAGCAATATTCTTGCACGAACCATGCGGCAATTTCGTAATAAAGAAGACTGCAAGAAATATAACTAAGAACAATGCGCATTTAACGGAAAAAACGTATTTTAATATGAAAAGAAAGACATGAATGAGATAAAAAAAACGGAAATATTCACAGAGAACATTCCCTTTATTCCCAATCCGACCTATGAATATCGTTTAGATTGCAAAATCGAAATTAAAAGAATGTGATGTTCCTTTGTATAAGAATTTTAAAAAAGATGAGGGAACATATTAACAATAAATTAACTATCAGACAGCACGAAATATGCGAAACCATGAAAATACGACTGTTTAAATAAGACCTATTCTATCTAGACATAGGAAAGAATATATTTACTGGCCGATTTACCAGCAGTACTGACTTGACATCCACAGGGAAGAAAAAAAAGTGGAGAGCACAGAGGCAATTATGATGGTCATCACGAGCACGGTGCTGGTTCGATCCCACCCCAGTCTCACAAGGCCTCTTATCCCTCCGGCGCAGGCAAATTGGTATCGGACTTGTCCGAAAAAAAAATCACTCTTTCAATCAGCAGCTAAAGCCAAACGTTAAAGTTAGAAGATCATCCGACATGATGGACACGAGGAAAAGAAAAAAATGGGCCTCATTTCCCGAAAGAGCCACCAAATTCGTAGCGCTGGGTATGTACGGAGAGGCTGCTAAAATCTCAGAGTCATTCTAAGCTGCATAAATCGCTGAGAACTAAGATGACGATCTGTATCCAAATAGCACGCTTACGATTAAAAAAATGTGGATCAATAATTGGCTTTGCTAATCTTCGTCGTTTACGCGCCTACATCCAACTATGACGAAGAAGAATTCGAAGCGTTCTATACGGACTTGGAGAGGTTCTACAGAAAAGACCATACATTTTTCAAGGTCATCATTGGAGATTTCAACACCAAGACTGGACCAAGAAGAACATCTGAAGAACGTAACATTAGGACCCATGGATTAGAATGGAACGAACAGGGTGACCCGAAGAACCTTCCGCCAATCCTTATAAACACACTGGCTCGGCTCTTAACACGTTACCTGTCTGAATGCAAGGTCCTTACTCAGTGGAAGACCAGCAAGACCTTGTTATTATTCAAGAAGGGTGACCTATTCACGATATTGCCAACTACCGCCCTATCTACTTGCTGTCTGTTGTCTACAGACTTTTCACTCGAGTCATCTTAAACAGGATTGACAGAACACTTCACGAAGGACAGCCATATGAGCAAGCAAAGTTTCGATAAGGATTTAGTATGATGGACCACATCCACACAATAGCAAAGCCCACTGAGGCTTGTGGAAAGATTGGACTTCGACTAAATCTCACAGAAACAAAGTCCATGAAGAACCGAATGGTTTTGTATGCCCTATTCACGCTTAACGGAACGAATGTCTCCGAATGTTCCAGTTATGTCTATCTTGGTCGGGAAATCAATATGATGAACGACTTAGCTCCAGAGTTGAGCAGAAGGAAACGAGCGGCTTGGGCAGCTTTCAAGAGCATCGAGGATGTAGTGAAGAGAACAAAGAACACCCGACTCCGTGCCCACCTTTTTGACTCAACGGTACTTCCTGCCTTTACGTATGCATGAGATACCTGGTCGCTGCGTAAGCAGGATGAATGATTACTCAGCGTTATCGAACGCGCAGTCGAAAGGGCGATATTAGGAGTATCTCGTTTCACACAAGTAAAGGTTGGGATCCGAAGCTGCGATCCGCGTCAACGATAGATCATGGTCAACGGCAAAGATGCCTTGTTTTTTAAAAATCTAATGATTACTTAGATATGAAACTCCAAAACATAGGAATAAACCAGCTCAATATCATTCTCTGAAAGATATGATGCTCGACGATCCCCTAGAGCGAGTAGGACCCACTGCGCTACTCTTTCATGCGACAGGGAGAAATGGAAGATTTACTGGCGCCACTCGAGTCACTCGATGATCAACGGAACTACAGGTGATACAGGTAACAAGTGACACCCTCCTTCGTCATAACATCAGATTGAGAAATGTCATTTTCATTAAGAAACAAGAAGTGGAACTCTCCAGTTACTTCATTCCAGAGTTCAAAAGCAGTTCCCATACTCGAGAGTTTTATAGTTCTTTGATAAGCAACCTGTATTCCCCGTTAGGATTGGTTTCTTGATGGGGTGACCAGGTCAACTATGTAATGATGGTACCACTGAGATATCAAACAGGAAATGAGATGTGAGAGGTCGTCGTTTGAAGCATTATCTTGTACGATTCCCATGCCCACCGACAATTTTGTTTCACCAGGAAAAATAGATCCGAGGTGCGTGATGTGATAGAAACCTTGCCTAAGCAATTTCCATCGTAGTTCTGAACTCATACTTCAAACATAAATCGATGTTTTGTTTCAATAAGCAGACACGAGGTTGTTATTATAGAATTTATTGGAATACAATAGCTGACGTTTCGGCGGTTTCTTCGGCGGAGGACTGTCCTCGCCCATGTAGTACTCTGTGCGGCTTCTATCCACCAACTAAGATACAAGAAATAAACGCCTCTGAAGAAGGCGAAACCGCCGAAACGTCAGCTATTGTATTCCAATAAATTCTATAATAACAACCTCGTGTCTGCTTATTGAAACAAAACATCGAATTATCAATCAATGCCGAGGTTAACAGAAAGTCGGTCTTGGGAATTACTTCAGACATACTCAAACTGAACTTCTCTTCACTGCCCTTCCCTATATAATGCAAATTAAGATAGCAATACCTCCTAACTCTATTAAATTTTGTTTAATTCTCAACGCAAATCAAGGCTTCATGAAGTGCTCGTTTTCAACCATTGAGTACACCCATCGAATAGCAGATATGAAGGTTTCAAAATGTATACCAGTTGTGAGTGAAAAAATCATGCAAAATCTTTGGACGACCCACTCTCACTAGCAGTGCAAACTACGACAGAATTTCTATGTCTCTGCTTCGAAATCATCGACCACAGCAGTGATATTATTTGAATACGGCAACGTGACTACCATACCTTAATCGATAAAAAGTTTGCAGGTGCCAACACAGCTTATCGGTATTAGCTACAAACGCACTACTCTTTGTATCTATTCTACCATTTTCTCGTTCATTTGTCCTTGAATGACCTCGCCATTGCCGCTCCATCACTTCCGCTTTGACACCATGTCCCACTGGATCTGGAAGTAGCGGCTGTTATCGGTCCGAAGTGCACAGCTCGGCGCAACATTGTGTCTGCTGGTTACATCCCAGAAGTTACCGTTCATGTGCGCATGTTAAATTTATCGACTGATGATTCGGATTCATAATGGATTCAGTATAAAGGACCTCATTCCTACGATAACAAACACTGAAGTATCGCAAGAACACAAGAGACCGCTATGTATCACTTTAACTTATACACCAGCATTTGAATTAGCGGAGATAGAAGCAGTCGTGGAAGCCCTAGATAGCCAAGGAGTCCCCACTCAGTTCTCAATGATTCTTGGCCAGTTATATAAAAATATCGCAACCAAGATATCATCATTCTACAACAACATTAACATCGACGTTAAAAAACCGATTACGTAAGGCGATACTATCTTCCCGAAATTATTTATCGCCATCCTCGACAATGTCACGCCAAGACTGGGAGACAAATGACGAATGGGACAAGACGGAAGTGAAAATCAATGGTCACCAATTAGATGATCTTCGCTTTTCAGATGACATAATTATTATAATACCAGACATTAGCCAAGCGGAATGAATGCTTCTCGGTTTTGATAACGCCTGTGTAAAGCTTGGCCTTCGACAAAATTTCACAAAAACGATGTTCATGAGAAACGGATTGGTTACCTGTGGCCATTCACGATCGACGGAATGAATATCTCCGAATGCTCCAGTTATGTCTATCTTGGTCGGGAAATCAATATGATGAACGACTTAGCACCAGAACTGAGCAGAAGGAAACGAGCGGCTTGGGGAGCTTTCAAGAGCATCGAGGAAGTAGTGAGGAGATCAAAGAATACCCGACTCCATTCACACCTTTTCGACTCAACGGTACTTCCCTAATGTATGTGTCAGCAACCCGGTCGCTGCGTAAGCAGGATGGAAGACCATTGTGTCATTGCGCGCGCAGTCGAAAAGACGATGCTAGGGGAGTATCTTGTGTCACATAAGTGAGGAAAGGAATTCGAAGCTCCGTGTTACGTCAACGATCAAAAATCAAAGATGCCGTTCTTTATGGAAAACTGTCGAAGAAAAGATAGGCCGGACACGTAATGCGTATCAACAACAACCAGTGGACAAGAGCCATTAGTGACTGGATTCCTCGGGATATCAAACATACTGCAGGAAGACCGCAGATCCGATGGTCAGAGTTCTTCACGAAAACCCTAGGAAGGTAAAATGCTCAGCGAGTCCCTAGAAAGAGCAGAACCCACTGTGATACTTCTGTTTGCGGCAGAGAGAAATGGAAGATTTACTGGCAACCGCTCAAGTCATTAGACGATCAACGGAACGGCAGGTGACAAGCGATACATGCGACACATAGTATGTGACCCCTATAAACAAATGACCATTCATTTCTGTCTTCTCATTCACACTGCTGGCTTTTCATGAAATGGGTTTAATTCTGATACGTCTGATGTTATTGTTCCCGCTCCGGTGCGATGCTTCAACACCAGCTCTACTACGTAAAGGTCAGCAAAATGAAAGACTAAAAATTGATAACGGATTCATGAATAGCCTTCGTCTTCCTGCAGTTCCTAGGAAATCCAGCTGAAGCTCTCATTTGTAGGTATGTAAGACGAATCCACTCGTTGTTGAACGAGCGCTGATAATAGGATTGTACCAGTTTCGATACCGATGAATGCATTTTCTCAGACGGTGGGCGTTAGAACGGAAGAAATTGTCAACAGATCTTTCTTAAGCTAGCGATTTAAACAACATCTAGCAAAAAATCCCTGTCAAAATATTGCATATTTAACTGGCTGAATTTCACACGAAATTTTCAATACTTCCGATTACACAACTTTACGATGACCTTGCACAATACATTAAAGAAGTAGGGGAGTTATAGCAATGGAACCTCTCAGTAACTTTCCAGGTTGCATGATGATGCGTGGTATTGTGGAGAGAAAATAATCCCTTCCTAGCACAGGTAAGTTGTCATACTAGTTTGTGTACGTACACATAGTTCGTGGGTTCCGGCTCGAAAGAAGCTAGATAGGATGTTGTGTGGTTCTGGAGATGTTTCTCTTCATGCTCTTGACGGGATCTCGAATTATACGTTCAAGAATGGTTTTCAAGAGGCCAGTTTTGTGTCCGAAACGAGGTGGTGGTATGGTAAAAAACTGGAGAGATTTTCCATTATAGATTTGGTGTCAAGGAAAGATGTATTTGCAGTCCTATCATCAGTGATCTGACGCTATACAGTAAAGGATTCCCTAGACTCTGTTTATGAGAAGATAATCGATCTCCGTTCTTCAGTCGCTCATCGGCCATAAGTGGTGTCACTACTCCCATGTACACCGCGATTTTCCTTCTCGAGGAATAAATTCCCAAGAAAGAGACATGGCGTGGATAGGAGGTCATCAAGCTGATTTTTACCATTGCATTCTCGTGTTCCGAATTTATCGATCTTGTATTTAATCACGTAGGCTTTTCAGGACAGATTATATCCTATAATCGATAAAGGAACGAACTTAATCCAATCCCATATTTTGGAAGTATCGGGTAGCACCTGGCAACACTAACTTATTTCAAAGAAAGAACTGAAGACAGAGAATAAATGAGCAAAGTGGAAGAATCTATTACGAGTACACACACTGGGTGAGGAAATGGTAAAAATATCAGCAACAATAAGTAATTGGTAGTCGCCCTTGTAAACTCATGAAAACAAAAAAGAATTCCGGCCTGTATTTAACATTATATGACCTTCCGGATAGAATTTTCATTTCTTTCTAAGATTATGCAAGCCTGTTGAACACCCCCTCATTGCATTTTAAATCGCATTTTGACACCCAACAATGCCAACAACATTCCTGACAACATTCCTGGCTTGGTTAAACCCTTATTCATGTGACTAAATGCTCACATATTCACTCAAGATTTATCTACGACTCCTTATGCTAGAAATCACCATAATCCAATGAAAACAAATATTGCGGCAACCTTCCTTGATTTACTGAAGTCTGCTTTTTATGACGACTTGGGAACAACTTGGCATTGCCATCCTGCAACCTGAGTAAAGCAATCTATTTAGGCAAAGAAATATGTATACACAGAAATTATGCTCGGCGCAGCAGTATTCGTAAAGATGGTAAAGGAAAACTTCCCAAGTATCTAGCAAAAAGGTCGATACAACAAGAAACGTTGGATAGAAAACCCACATGCAGTACAGAGCAAATCAGCAAAATAAGTTCAATGTATAGTAATACAAATAGCTCAAACCAAAAAAAAAATATCAATCAGGACACAGATAGCTTTTTTTATCACATAAAGAGATAGAATGTTCAACCATGATAACAACGGATCTAAGTAAGTGTAAAGGGTTTTAAGTAAGCCACAATAATTAAAGAAAGAATACAACTTGCACAAAAACAGGGTGTTTGATAAAAATTTTTCTCACCTCAACAAATCGACGACTTCCTTATGCATTGTAAGCATTGCTAGTGACTCGCCCTCCTTTGCCAGTCCAATTAGTATGCATCCATACACCTGGTGAATCCAGTAACTCGTAGGTATGCGCACCAAAAAAGTCACGTTGTGCTTGAATTAGATTAGCTGGAAGCACCTAAAAGAGATTTCGAATTGAGAAATTTTACTTACTTCTGAAACAATCAAAAGGTCAGTAGTCATTGTGAGTCTTACATTACTAAATAAAAACATACATTAGTTAGCATGAAGATTACTAAGGTAAAAAAAATCACTTAATTCGCAATCTAAGAAAGAACCATGAACTTGAAGACAAAAATGAAGAACAAACAGTGATACGTGTAGCAAAATAGTACTAAAATTCTCAATACGAGAACTCGCGCTCCTCCTACTCCGAGTTTAATTTAATTCAAAACAAAAAACTTTTTCCACAATCTCGGGTTAACTTGATTACATTAATTTTGAAGGCATTATTATTACAATTGATCAATCACGTCGAGGTTAAATGGAAGTTGGTTTTGAAAAGAAAAGATTCAGAACACAGTAGAATTCCAAACTATATGAAAACACTACAGCCACTGCGACGGGCTTTGTATTTTGAAATACATGACGGAGGATCAGACTGCAGACAAAATTGATGAACACGAAATATTTGAAATATATACAGAGAACTTACTTTTTTTGAGTAACCATCATAAAAAGCCAGCGCTGAGGACATTGCCGGAACAGGAATACCAAGGCGAATCGCGGATGTCACAACAACGCGCCATGATATCTAGACATGAAAATAGAAAAAAAAGAAACCACTTTTCTTGCTAACAAGACCAGTTCAAAGAAAAATTAGCCTAGACGCCTCTCAAACTAATGCTGACTTACCATGTTAAGCAAAAACCAAATAACTTGGGTTAAAGTAAGGCAGCCAATTTGTCCAATTTTTTTAGATGACCCGCCTTCTTATCTGCTGTGCAGATTCCAGTAGTTCTCGCATTCGTATCCTCATCTCCAGCATCCAATTCTCGGGCTTTTCACGTGTAGCTCCGAATGATTTGGGCATGTTCGTTTTCGCTATGGATAAATAAAGCTCTCGTCATTGATCAATACCTGAGGGATGCGGCATGCTTTAAACAACACAAAGTGTCGTTAGACGTGATTAGATATATATCCAACCTATTCAATAACCCGTGGTGGCCTACCGATGTATCGAGCAAGTGCTGTTATCCTCCCAGACAAGTCTGGTACCAATTTGCCGACCCCGGAGGAATGGAAGGCTTGGTGAGCCACAGGCGCAGAGATCAATCCGTCTCTTGCACGATGCCTCCATTGCATCGCATGCGCCCTCGAATACTGACTGGTCGAATTTTTCCTGGAGTCCCAAGGTGGCCGTGCCCCGACCTTCCCACTAGGATTAAGAATGAAGAGGCTACGCAAGATCACACCTGTACAGTGCTCGTAATCAACGGCATCACTGCGGTTGCGCTGCAGAGAAATCAGTAAATCAACTCTTTCTTTGAAATCCACCACATCTTCAACGATTTTTGAGAATAATATAAAGAATAAGATACCTGACTGGTCAAATAAGAAAAAACATGAAGCAACCACTCGTTTGAACCAACAAACGTAAACGGAAACTACTTACGAGGAATTCCACATACTCAAAATAAAAAGCGAATAAATAGCAGCACTTACAAACCTGAGCATCTTCAGTAGCTTTCGCAAAGAAGTCATCAAGAAGTAAGTTTGCCAAATCACGCTTCTTATCAAACGCTTTTTTGATATCACCCAGAAACCTAGTAGGAAAAATATCATAGTCGA
>MQTX01000083.1:1282769-1358559 GCA_009735665.1 Angiostrongylus cantonensis | reverse complement strand
TGCAGCTTGTGCGATTCCACGCTGGCGTATTAGCTCTAGAGTTTCTGGAGACAAACGTCTCTAGTTGACCTTCGAACTCTCAGCTTTCATGGCGCTAAAGTGAAGATGTTCAATGAGCCGATCGTATTCCTCATAGATGTTGTCGACAACAGCATCTTTCCAACAGCCGACTAATGAACTGTCCCAGTGTGTGGTTGTTCTTGGACATCAGTTTTTGAATTTAACGGCTTTTTCTCCTTTCCGCGAAGAATAAAATCTTGCACGAAGAAGACGGTGGTCTGATCCGGTGTAAAATTTTGGGACAACAGCGACATCGGTTAGGCAAAACTTCCTATTTACTATGATGTGGTCTATTTCGTTATGGTACTCTCCATTGGGAGATTCCCACGTCCATCGTTGACGGTGAGGCTTCTGGAATTGCAAGTTCCTCAGAAGAGTGTACGTGCATTGTAGGTACAAATCGTCACCGTAGTTCTTGATCCAGGCAGCTTCCATTGGCCCTATGGTTCCGTACTCGTCCTACCCAACGAGGCGAAACGGTGGGCTCTTCCGGGGTCAGGGGAATGAAGCCCGTTTTTCTTTTTACTGTATCTAGCATATTTGATACCCACGTATAGCTTGCTGGGCTCTGGACGTGAGACTGGGTTTATACTCACGGGTAGCCTGCCAGTCTCTCCTAGGTTGGACATGGAGCTTATTTATTGGAGGCGACACCTAACACCCTCCCATATATTTCCCTGTCACTTGACTGCAGGCTTTTGGTCGAATTGATTGGTAGAATAGAATCCGCATAAAGCGAGAACGCACCCACACGCGCATGCATGAATACGCTTAGCAAATACAGAAAGTATGCCCCAAATAGGCGCAGCAGAAACAGGGAGTCCATACCCTGGATCCCGCTGCCTCTTAGGGAAGCAAAGGTCGCTTTGGGTCCGCGATTAACCCCCTATCCACCACCTGGGGACGCGCCACGCAGCTTCGCGACTAACCAGCACGAGATCCCTCATATGAGGGAGATCGGTGGGCCTTTTGGATCACCTGTATCACCTGTAGTCCCGTTGATCGTCGAGTGACTCGAGCGGGGCCAGTAAATCCTCCATCTTTCCCTATCGCGTGCAAGAGTAGCCGAATGGGTTCTCCTCGCTTTAGGGACTCGACGAGCATCATATCTTTCTTCTAGGCTTTTCGTGAAGAACTCTGACCATCGGGTCGGTGGTCTTCCTGCAGTACGTTTGACATCCCGAGGAATCCAGTCACTAACAGCCCTTGTCCATCGGTTATCATTCATACGCATTATGTGTCCGGCCCACCTTATCTTCGACTGTTTGGCGTATAGAACGGCATCTTTGATTTTCGATCGTTGACGTAGATCGGAGCTTCGGATCCCATCCCTTACTTGTGCGAAACGGGATACTCCTAGCATCGTCCTTTCGACTGAGCGTTCGATAACGCTGAGTGATCTTTCATCCTGCTTACGTAGCGACCAAGTTCCTTTCTAAGGTGTTATTTGTTCTCTTCACTACGTCCTCGATGCTCTTGAAAGCTCCCCAAGCCGCTCGTTTCCTTCTGCTCAGCTCTGGAGCTAAGTCGTTCATCATATTGATTTCCCGACCTAGATAGACATAACTGGAGCATTCGGAGATATGCGTTCCGTTGAGCGTGAATGGGGCAAACGAAACCAATCCGTTCTTCATGAACATCGTTTTCTTGAGATTTAGTCGAAGACCAATCTTTCCACACGCTTTATCAAAGACTGCAAGCATGCGTTCCGCTTGGCTAATGTCTGGTGTAATAAGAACGACATCATCAGCAAAGCGAAGGTGGTGTATCTGCCTACCGTCGATTTTCACTCCCATATTATCCCATTCCAATGTTCGCATGACGTTCTGGAGGGTGGCTGTAAATAATTTTGGCGAGATTGTATCGCCTTGCCTAACTCCTCTTTTGACGTCAACGTTAATATCGTTGTAGAATGGTGAAATCTTGGTTGTGAAATTATTGTATAGCTCACGAAGAATCTTTATGTACTGAGTAGGGACTCCTTGACTACCAAGGGCTTCCATGACTGCTTCTATCTCAATTGAATCAAAAGCCTTCTCTAAGTCGATGAAAGTGAGACAGAGCGGTCTTCCTCAGACCGCTCTGCCGTTTGGATAAATTTCAAAAATCCAAAGATGATCCGGAAAGACGATTGCCTCACCATCACATGTGACCTGGTGCCCTATTTCAAAAAGATATTTTGACCCGGGGGTGTGTCCAGCTCGCGACCCGATATAAACAACACGTGGGTCAGTCCCACTCGTAACACGACGGTGAGTAGCCTTTCCGTTCAATGTGGTGTAGACCTACATTTGACCGTAACATCTTAGTCCACCATCTATTTAGACGTTTGATCTTCATTAATGCTTTAGCCTTTTCCACCGAAAAATTGGAGTATTTGTAATATAAAATACGTCCAGGCTCTGAGGAAGGCGAAATCGCCGAAACGTTAGCCACCGACCAACAACAACAACAACTTCAACGAAGACATACACCAACCTCGCACTAGCTAAAAAGATAAGTTTATAAGATCATAAATAAATATATTAACTGTATATGCTGAAGTTTATAAAAAGTCGGTCTTTTGAGTTATTACATTAACTATCTCATTATCACCAAGAGCATATTTAGTGTGACAAGGCTATTCATTAAAGACGTGACGTTACTGCAGTTTGTGTCGGCTATGCAAGATCAAGCGTCGCATGCTCATTTTTGATGACAAGTTCCACTAAATAATATTACTCACTATCAGTTAGGTCAGCTTGACATAGCTCTCACGTGAATGAAGATTTCATTTTACGATGTTTAGATTACTGACATTTACATCAATACACAGTATTTTAAAATAACAGCTTTTTGAAAGAAAATTTGCATGTAATGGTTGGATAAAAAGGCTCCTTAGTGGCTGACAGAAAGGCGAAACGAAAGACTCGCATCGTGCGGTGGTGAACGAGTTAGCCCCTAGAAAGTGTAATAGTGTGTTTGGTCCCTACAGCAGACACCAATGGTCTGGAGTTTTGTAAATATCTCAGGATCTTTGTGGTTATATTTCATAATCCTTAGCGTGATTCAGTGTGTGCTATGGATGGGCGACCTTAATTTCCGAATAACGAAAGACTCCGGAATACAGTGGAATTCACATCCACATGGACTTAGTTCTTCTGACATAGAGAATATAATCAAGAGCGATGAGTTGGCAATAATACGAAAAAAAGGTAATGGCAAGAGGCATTTTAATTTCATATGTACTTCACAGATCTGACACAATTTAGAGCTCGCCTTCACAGCGTTCTCTGAAGCACCGATCAAATTTGCTCCTACCTACAAATTTGAAATCGGAACTAACAATTACGTAGCAGATAGAATTCCTTCTTATACGGTAAGCCATTGGAGCGAAATACGCTAAATAAATAGCAGGAATTTTAAAAAAAAACGATATAGAACTGATAAACTTTAATGTATAAAATGTCACGTGTGCCAGCTGAAATACAATCTCGAAAAACTTGCGCAGAAAAAAATTTTTTTCTTAAGTTCACTTTGGCCATTAGCAAGAAAAAAAGTAGTGTACTTTCATCTATGTTGAAGAAGAAACATGGCTTTTCATGATCTCGTTCTCATAAAATGAATATTTTTCACCTCACTTAAATACGATGCCACCGTCATACAGGATCGGATACTTTTCTGGACAAAGCAAACAAGTTGGCTGGAGTGCACAAGTTATAACAGCATTCATAAGGAATCCCAATCTGATCACCGTCCAGTGTACGCCACATTCCAGTAAGATTTCATAATTTCACGATATACCACTCACTATGCTAACTTTTTATTTGGTGTTTACCACAATTTTTCACGGCAGATGATCATTATGGAAGATAGGAGCTTTTAATAGAAAACTTGCTGAAAGAAACACAAAGCAAGGGCCTCACTGGTGCACTGTGCAACACACGTCTAGGAAAGTGTAATCATGGTTAGATCTAGCCTACGGTCCAAGTTTTGCGAATAAAAAAATAGCGTAACTGTGGTTGTGTAACACTCACCATTTAGATTCCTATTTATTAAATGTATTCAGGCTAGAGGCGATCAATAAAAGGACACCCAGGAGACCCAACAGCGACCGTACAGTTGACAACTCATCACAATGAATATTTTAATTGCAAAAAAATAATAACTCAGAAAAAGTTGATTGAATAAAATGATTTTAAAAGTGATAAAAACGATTATTTTAATTGCAGTGAAGAGAACAACTTAGAAAAAGTTGGCAAAAGGTTAGTAAAGACCCAAGTAACTCGACAAAGCGGATTCATTAACGACAGAGAAGAAAAACTTCGAACCAATACTACCAAAAGCTGCTTTAAGAGAGCCCGTACTATCGTGGAAATTCCAAAACAACAGCGCTACCCTTACTTTTTAAAGACAGAGAAAACATGTTCTTTATCATAAGCGACAGTGGCAGCCAGTAATAGCAACCCACGGAATACGCCCCTTAAGGGAAGCAAAAGCCAACAGTAAAACTGCTTATAAAAAACTAAGTTATGGAAAAAATCGATGGTGCAGCTAAAACTTAGTTCAAGGTTAAGTTTTTTCAGTGCAAGTATGATAAAACCGTACCTTCTTCTCCACCAGAGACTCCACATCCGACAAATAAAATACCACGTTTGGCGAGATCGGCACATCGATGCTAAAAAAACTGTCTTAAGATGGAAACTACACATACAAGGAAACAGGCTTATTGGATATTAAGCAACATCTTAATTTGTTTCATCATGAAAATCATCATATAACGAAAATCCGACGGAAACCATAAAGAACAGCACGTTAAAAAAATCCTTACATGTCCTTATGAAATGGTCTTCTTGAGTTGATGCGAGGTTAGCATAAGTTATCGTTGTTGTTCTTGTTCGTCGATGGGTGAAGTTTTGGCGATTTCACCACCACCACCAACAACAACAACGACAACTTCTACCAACCTCACACCAACTCAACAAGTTCGGTCCACAAGATCATGCAAACAAATATCGATTATTTATTTAGAGGTTTACAGAGAGCCGGTCTTTTGAGTTGTTGGAGACTGTTTGGGTTATCAGACTACTTGTTAAAAAGTGGTTGAGAAATAAGAGATTTCGAGTTGACGCGAGGTTAGTATTCACAAAAGTGATAACGCAGAAACAGGACGACGCAGCAATGCAAAAACTTTTCCTGAAAGGTCGAGGAGTTTTTAACGTCGTTGCGCCTGTTACTATCGGATAAACTGAACTGTAACAAATTTAAGGGTATACTTAGTTATACGAGATGTGAAACGTTACTTAGAAATTCTCCAATAATTCTCTTTTGGTGCGCACAAAAAATCGCCAAGAATCGAACTCGACATATTGCATGGATACTCCCAAACCCATTGATAATATTAAGCTAAGGAAATCTGAGCAATATATAAACATTTGCACAAGGAGATACAACACATCACTGGCAGTCAAAGATAATTTTGAAGATTCGGAATCAACTAGACCCACTCCACTCATAGAATAGGGTGAAAAGCTGTTCTCTTTTTGGCCATATGGATAAACATGGAATCGGATGGTTAAGTCGTCCTTGACAGGTTGGTTAAATAGCCGCATAGACCGTTCCCCTCGCAGAAGAACCCTGCTCATAAGACAGCGAACTCATGTGCATTCCTCATACTCTACTCCCTCTATGGATAACGACTGAAATACAACGAAACAAATGGGAATTTTTGAGTTTAGAGATTATGCGAAGTGTTATAACTGGCCATTAAGCATGAGAAGTCAGTCCTACTAATAATCCAATAGATTTCAATTCTTGCCACATGGGAACCACGGGTCACCCTCATATCAGGGATCTCGAGCCGGTTAGTCGCGAAGCTACGTGGCGCGTCCCCAGGTGGCGGATAGGGAGGGATCGCGGACCAAAAGCGACCTTTGCTTCCCTGAGACGCAGGTGTATCCAGAGGATGGACTCCTGCTGCGTCGATTTGGCACATACTTTCTGTATTTGCTAGGCGTATTCATGCATGCGTGTGTGGGTGCGTTCTCGCTTTATGCGGATTGTATTCTACGAGTCAATTCGGCCAAAAGCCTCCAATCAAGTGATAGGGAAGTATATGGGAGGGGGTTAGGTGTCCCTCCAACAAATAAGCTCTATGTCCACCCTAGGAGAGACTGGCAGGATACCTGTGAGTATAAGCCCAGCCCCACGACCAGAGCCGAGCAAGCTATACGTCGATATAAAAAAGGTAAACACAGTCCCGAAAAGAGTCCCAATTTCGCAGCGTTGGGTAGGACGAGTACGGAGAGGCTGCTAAAATCTCAGAGCCAATGGAATCTGCCTGGATCACGAAAGACTATGGTGACTGTCTGTAGCTGCAATGCACGTAAACTTGCATCCGAGTCCTCAGTAGAAGACTTGTCCATGAACATCGATTCATTCGAAACGAACAGATTATAACCCGAATCGGATGTATACGATTAAAACGATGTGGATCAGTACCGGCTTTGACAATTTTCGCCGCTTAGGCGTCGACAGCAAACTGACGAAGAAGAGGTCGAAGGGTTCTACAACGACTTGGACAAGTTCTACAGAGAAGACCATGCATTATCCAAGGTCATCATTGAAGATTTCAATGGCAAGACTGGACCAAGAAGAAGGTCTGAAGAACGTAACATTAGGACCCATGGATTAAAATGGAACGAACAGGATAAGCGGCTATCTGAGTTTATCATGGCGACCAAGACAATCCATGGAAACTCGCAATTCCAGAAGCCCCACTCTCAACGCTAGACGTGGGAGAACGCCAGAGGGAGCCATAACGAAATAGACATCAAAGTAAATAGAAACTTTTGCCTAACCGATGTCGTTGTTGCCCGAAAATTTTACACGGGATCAGACCACCGTCTCCTTCGCGCAAGATTTTCTTTCTCGTGGAAAGGAGCAAAAGCCGCTAAAGTCAAAAACCGAAGTCCCAGAACCACCACAAACTGGGACTTATTCAACTCATTAGTTGGTTGTTGGGAAGGTGCCGTTGTCGATAACATCGACGAGGAATACGAAAGGCTTATTGAACATCTTCACGTTAGCGCCATGAAAACTGAGAATTCGAAGACCACCAAGAGACGTCTCCAAAAACTCTCAAGCTAATACGCCATCGTGGAATCGCACGAGCTGCAGGCAACAGCAAACTAACGTCCGAGCTTGCGAAACAATTCAGATTAGGCGATTAAAGAAGATCTAAAAGAGAGAAGAGCAGCAGTAATGGTCGAAGTTGCAGAGGCTGGAAAAAGCAATTGCAAAGCACACCGAGGCTTCGCCAATTACAAAACCAAGATGATTGCACTCCGACGTCCATACGAAACAATAACAGCGTCCAGAAAGGCAATGGAGAAAACCATCCACGAATACTACTCCGATTCTTCCATAGCCACGTACATATGCCGCCATGTTAAATAAAATCGGACTAACATGTTGTACAACCGGTTCTCCTTTTCCAAATCCGACATGCCATTTCGTCGGTGAAAAATTGAACAGCACCAGGTCCGGACAGGATAAGATCAGAACATCTGAAAAACCTTCCGCCAGTCCTAGTAAACACACTCGCTAGGCTCTTCACACGTTACCTGTCTGAATGCAAGGCCCCTACTCAGTGGAAGGCCAGTAAGACCGTGTTGTTCTTCAAGAAGGGTGACGTATGCGATATCAGCAATTACTGCCCAATCTGCTTGCTGTCTGTCGTCTACAAGCTTTTCACTCGAGTCATCCTAAACATGATTGACAGAACACTGGACGAAAGACAGCCATATGAGCAAGCAGGGTTTCGAAAACGATTTGGTACGATGGACCACATTCACACGTTAACAAGTTATTGAAGTATCGCGAGAGTACAAAAAACCGCTCTGTCTCACTTTCATCGACTTAGAGAAGGCCTTTAATTCAAATGAGATAGAAGCAGTCATGGAAGCCCTTGGTAGTCAAGGAGTCCCTACTCAGTACACAAAGATTGCTCGTGAGCTGCACAAAAATGTGACAACCAAGATATCGCCATTCTACAAAGATGTCGACATCCACGTCAAAAGAGGTGTTAGGCAAAGCGATACGATCTCTCCAAAATTACCCACCGCCACCCTCGAGAACGTCATGCGAAATTTGTAATGGGATAGTATGGGAGTGAAATTCGATGGGTCGCCAATTACACCATCTTCGCTTTGTCGATGACACCGTCCTTATAACACCAAACATTGTGCTAGCAGAACGAATGCTTGCCGGCTTTGATAAAGCCGATCGATTGATATTGACTTCAAAAGAGAAATTAGGCAAAACGATATCAATCCGCCAAAATTATTTACAGCCACCCTCCAGAACGTCATGCGAACATTGGAATGGGATAATATGGTAGTGAAAATCGATGGTCGACAGTTACATCATCTTCGCTTTGCTCACTACATCGTCCTTATAAGAACGAAAATTAGCCAAGCGAAACCTGTGGTTGCCGACTTTGATAAAGCTTGTGGAAAGATTGGACTTCGACTAAATCTCACAGAAACAAAGTTCATGAAGAACGGATTAGTTTTGTATGCCATATTCATGCTTAACGGAACGAATATCTCCGAATGCTCCAGTTATGTCTATCTAGGTCGGGAAACAAATATGATGAACAACTGAGCTCCAGAGCTGAGCAGAAAGAAACGAGCGGCTTGGGGAGCTTTCAAGAGCATAGAGGAAGTAGTGAGGAGATCAAAGAACACCCGACTCCATTCACACCTTTTCGACTCAACGGTAATTCCCTAATGTATGTGTCAGCAACCCGGTCGCTGCGTAAGCAGGATGGAAGACCATTGTGTCATTGCGCGCACAGTCGAAAGGACGATGTTAGGGGTAGCTCGTTTCACACAAGTAAGTGATGGGATCCGAGCCAAACAGTCGAAGATAAGGTGGGCCGGACACGTAATGCGCATGAATGATAACCGATGGACAAGAGCCGTTAGCAACTAGATTCCTCGGAATATCAAACGTACTGCAGGAAACCACCGACCCGATAATCAGTGTTCTTCAAGAAGAGCCTAGAAGAAAGATATGATGCTCGACGAGTCTCTAGAGCGAGCAGAACCCACTGAGCTACTCTTGCACGCGAGAGGGAAAAATGGAAGATTTACTGGCGCCCGCTCGATTCACTCGAATGTGACCGGGATTACAAGTGATACAGGTGATCGATCACATGGGAATCTGGTACTAAATTCACGGGAAAGTAGTTGGTATGTTGCTTTTAACAAGTCACACAACCTAACAAGTAGATAATGTACAAATTCGTTGGTTAAAGTTGATTTCAAAAGCCTAAGTCACGATTTCAAGCTTGACAATCTAGCAGTCCGTTTATAAACACTTACCCATACGCTATCTTTAAATATTCTAAGATGACAATAAGATCGAAATTCGTTAATCGAAATCCAGGAAAGCTTATGAACAGAACTGAAAACTTACGTTAGTGTCAGTGTACTCTGAATTTCCGCCATCAATAATAATGTCTCCAGACTCCAAATGAGGAACGATAGACTCAATCATGGAGTCCACTGGTAAACCAGCTTTAACAAGCATCATAACTCGACGTGGTTTCTTCAATTTCCTTAACAAACATAAACCATCGAAAGGCTGATGAGAAAAATAATAGGTCAAAAAACGCAGGTTCATTCTTTCTTATTTAAGAACACACTGCTGTACTCTAATTAAATTGTCGTACTCGAATTTTGTATAAAAATTGTACAAAGGTGTAATTACATAAAAAGGATAAACGATAGAACTCTCGGCGTTGATCAATCCCTTAGGGAGGCACCATGCATTCGACTTCATTACGCATCATTGGAGGTGACTGGATGTATATCGTTGGAGGTGCATATCGTATTGAGCGAGCGCTGCTATCCTCCCGTACAAGTCTGGTACGAATTTGCCGACTCCGGAGGGCTGGAAGGCTTGGTGAGCGTTGGGTTCGGGATCGATCCCAAATGTACTGTAGGGCGTCTCCGACCACTGTGCTGCACGCACCCATTCTGTCACTACTTAGTAATAAGAAACCACTTGTGATATATTTTCAAAATATTGAAATTATAGACACTAACCTGCACATTTCTTCTATGGAGTGAGCTCCAATGACTTTTGTGTTTCGGGCTTCATTTGCTAGGAATTCGTCTACTTTCGATACAGTTCGATTGAAAGCGCACACCTGAACAGCAAGAATCGGAAATCCTATTAGGAATGGACCCACAAGAATGAGAAAATCAAATTAGTTTAGATGATAATGTATTCATTTAGTTAACGATACGTCTTTCAAAGGCAGATTAAATAGACACCTACTTGAATACTCGGATGGGCCAACTTCACTGGTTGTAGGTGCCCCAGCATTAATTCCACTGTTTCGAAGCTTTGCTGGTTTACACATTGTAGTACCCTGGAGTCCCGAACCCAGCCTACCCAAATTCTACCCCAGGTCGTCACCACCACGGGTAGTCGCTGTCCTTTTGAATCAGAAGGAGGTTTGCTATCATGCCTAGTTTGATACGAAGACGGTGGTGGATCCTGTTATGGGTTTACTCTTAGCTGGGCTTACTGATAGAAACGTTGGACTCAGACTGGGAGATCCTGTTAGGTATGTACCCTTCTCTGACATTATTTGAACCTCATACGAAAATATGCGAGCGTCCTAAATCTTTGAAGAGAGTTGAGATACTTCAACGCTATCTTAAATTTCGCAGTGCTGGGTTTCGCGCAATGTATGATTATGGACCATATGAGTACCTTTTCGTTTTCATTGGATTCGTACTAAATTCTGATTTTCGATCAGAAGTCTCAGAATCTTTCTGCATGTACTGCCCAATATGAATAAATAGATAAAACAGGGCACCACATACTTAAATAAAGCGATAACTAGTTTAAATACGGAATCGCAATCTCGTAAGATTTGTCTTTTCATAAATCACATACCCTTATTTATTGCTCAGATTTGCCACCTCACGAGTCTCAATCAAGTCCGCGCAGTTCGCAGTAGTGTAGTAATCAAGGAACCTTCGGGAAGTCATAAAACACTTCAAAGTGCGTTTCTAAGCGAAATCACCCAGGAATGGTAAAAGAATATAAATTACTGAAGACAGCCGATATACTGTTAATACATACAAGGACTGTAGTGGATCCTGTTATTGGTTTACTCTTAGCTGGGCTTATTGATGGAAACGATGGACTCAGCTTGGGAGACCGCCACGGGAATGAATCCCTTGTGCACCGCAGCCCGACAGGAACACCTTCCAGCGGTAAAGGCGGCGGCGGTAAACCTTTGGAAGGATTAAACAGACAAGTTAAACTTAGTAGAAGACAACACATACAGTGAATCCATGGTCGTTCATGTTTAGGATCAGATTTTGACCCATGACAGCCAATCCGACAACAGCAATATCGGCCACTGCTTCACTCATCTCCTTATTGTCGATAGGGGTTTCTAATATCTAAACAACAAATTTTCATTCTTTCATATGCGATACAAAAAGGTATGAATTCACTTTTCACTGGAATACATCATCGACCGCCTACGACATGGAAATGGTAATCAATTTTCATGGTGTTTCGTATCCTTTAAAGAAGAATACTGACGTCACGGTAACATTAACTCAATTTCAAGAAGTAGATTAGGGCAGATCCCTACTGGGGCTATATACGACCCCTCAAGACGACCAAGGAGTCAGAAGCAACTAAACAACGTCAGTTCCATAGGTACTAGACGGAGAGGACACCTAGGCACTGACAGAGAACGAACAGCAAATGATTTCGTTGACAACTCCGGTGACGAGTAAGATTACCACATTTGCGGACACTACACTGTGAAACACGGCAAAGAGTGGTCAGTACGAGGGTGCAGGCGGGATTGCTGGACTCCGAGAGTGGTTTAATCTTGAAAGTTCATTCCTATAGAAGGTTCACAATCATCTTTAGGCGTGGAGTCCTGCCCTTTAACCTTGCCTCTTTCGAGCGGTGCTCCATTGAAAGATGTCCGTCTCGGTACGACGACAAAGTCGCCACATCGAGCAGACGAACAACTGTGGACCATCGACTCAGATCATTGGCTCTGACGAACAGGAAGACGTCGAAACGTTGCTCAAATAAACAGGTTTATCAATCTCGTGTTGGCTTAACAATCCGAGAAGGTATTGATTATTACTACCGGGGTTAAGTGACGGTTGGTATGAAAATTATTGTTTTGCCGAAAGACATTTTTAGTTCCATTGTTCTTCACTGGTTCCAGTAAATGAGGTTTCCATGCGAAAACTGGCGTCAGTCGCAAGATGGAGGTGAATTCTTGACTGACATATTAAAGCAGGTCAGACCGAAGAAGATGACCTACTCGTCACTGGACTTAAAAGCAGTGTCAAACATGCTCTTGTTCTTCGGCTAGAAGGTTCGGATCGTATGTATACCACCATAGAGGTTAATTGAGGAGAAAAAATTGAAGTTATTATAGATGCGAGGACGTCACATCTAACACAGCTAGCAATGAATAGCACCCGCTGAAATTTCTTGTAGAAATACTTGTCGAATAGAAAAAGAGTTGGAGGCAGTCGGAGCCAGTTTTGAGGAAAACCATCAAGCATATAATGTATAGAATATAGTGTTCCGTTAGCAATCCTAATGAACGAACATGAGTTTGCTATCACCTGATACCGCTCGATTCGCTTTTCGCCTGTGTTCTGCGAGTTCCTCACAAAGAGGGTACTTCTACCACTTACTTTGATGGAGAAATTGTGCTAAGTGGAGTAGACCTAGTAGGTTAAAAACCCATGATCTGTAATAAACAACCATAGACAGATGGTTTTTGATTATATAGATCACATGTGCTGGAAATTTGGGGTGTTTTCATAAGAAGGAGGATGAAATGAAATTGGAATTGTAGAGGGAAACGAAGGCTATGTTAAGAACTCTTTTAGAAAGCACCAATCTCAGTACAGACTTAAAATAATGAAAGAATGCTCCCACGTATTTGATTAAACAATTCTCCACCGATACTTCAACCACACTGACTGCTTTAGACTTCACACAGATGACTTGAAAGATGTCTTCTGAAATTGGCATGGACGACATGAAGGCGGAATTAGAAATCCACACCGAGAACTGCTTTGTCCCGTAGATTAAAGAGAATGTGCATTTAAAGCGAAATTGATCGGCCAGTCATGTATGACCCTGACGACAGGTCTTCGAGGAAAGGCATGGAAAAATTTCTAAAGCGATTAAAGTCTCCTCTAGGAAGACCTGCAAGATAGTCATACGTGTTTGTGGCTTTCCCTAACCATGTATTTGCGGTTGCAAATAAGTTGTTGAAGCGATGCAAATATCACCATTCTGGAAGTAGACAGCCATAAGAGGCAAAGATGATGAGGAGAAAGAGCGAAGAAGAGGGAAAATATCCCGAACCGTGAACATCTCCTCAAGGCTGCCTATCCTAGTGTTCAAGAAATGTGTTTACTCGTTATTTCATGTTTTTTGCTCGACATTTACTTGCTGATCAAACATATTTGCATTCGCTAGAGGAGTACTCAGAGGTTGTATTCTAATGGTTCACAGGAAATAATTTGCCATTCACAGTGTTGTAGTTGGAAAAATAATGACTGATTTTCAACGACACCTTTGAGATGCTTTAGCGCAATTCAAACACAGCTTTCTTAATGAAAAATAACTGTTAGCAATTCTAGGTTTTTTTCCATAAAGATACAAGCGTGCTTATCCCGGTAGCATACAATTCTGAAATTCTCAAAGCAACGATTTCTTCGAAGGCATTTCAATAGCGGCTTCGTAACCGAACACTTCGCCAGCTGCTGACTATCGACATGCAATGGGAAGGTTCGAAGGTCAGTTAGCGAAAAATTCCAAGAATGGTGTGAATGAAGCCCAAATATATCGTATTCGAAAGCTTGTTTTTACTCAATTTCTAATTGAACAGTAGAAATTTTGATTTACAGGTAGCATTACATGAAGCATTCGCAAAACTTTATTGTGCCTAACCTTTCCGCATCTTTGCCTCCTTCAGAACCACAATGTGATTACTGTCTACAAGTTCCACAGCATTCGTTTCCCGTGATATGGATATTCGTAGTTGCATCGACCTGAATTCAGTGGGGTCACTCACCGCTTGAATGTGTGTGCTATCGGTCGCAAATAAAGTGTAATATAGTGAGCGTAACCATCTCTGTTTGAAATTATCAAATTGTAATTTCCAGGTCCGACTTTCTATTAACCTCGGCATTGATGGAATAATTTTTTCTATTTCTGTTTAGCTAACACGAGCTGTTATTTTATTTCTTAATTTACGTACAAGCTGTTTCGGCGGATTTCGCCTTCCTCAGAGCCTCGAAAGGTCACGTTGACTGCAATCTACGTGGCCAAACACCTCTATAACCAAACAGAGAAAATGGTAAACGAAAATTTCAATCACACTGAACACAGAGTCTTTGCACACTCACCGTTTTCTATGTGCCTTCTACTTAATGTGTTATGTGGAGACCAACCGCGCAGTGTTCACATGGAAGCGTAATGCGCCCATTCTATGAGAATAACAGTCTTATATACTGCCCAATATCACGCGTGATAATAAGGCATTCCTTACTGCGGTTCATTTTCGGATTCTTGGAATTAGTCCAGAATGCCTCGAGAATTCTACGCGCTTGTGTTCTCGATTCTTGCGCGAGGATCGTAACCTCTACTTCAAAATCTTCTCCGTTACGTTTTTGCGTCCTATGCGTGCCTAGTGGGGTATTCGGTTTACATTTGCCGACTAGGTGTTCTTTTGTACGGATACAGAGTGGTCTACCGTTTCGCCAACGTATTCGTCTCCGCACACTTTACAAGAGATCAGATAGACTATACCCGGGCTCATGCAGTCACCGTCTTTACCGAATTCTCTAGACCGACCCTTCTTAAACAGCGTTTTATAGCTGCACTTACTTAATTTGAAATAAAGGGTAGGATAAATGGGACCTTCTTGCTGCTAGAGGTATCGTTGGCGGGGCCTGTGATTTCCTCTACACCTATCCCGAGCTACAGCTTCGTAGCCATCGAAAATGCTAATTGCCGCTCCAAGTTCCGCTACCCCTCTCTCTGCTCCCTTCCTGTGCACACGTTGGTAGCTGTTCGAAACATGTTTCTCACAATCGCCCTTTTCGTATGAGAGCGTTGAGAGGAGAGGTAATGAACCAAGGTGTTTTTACTACTTGGCTTTCGGCACCATTTCGTAATGTAGTCGTTTTCTGATAGGTTAGTTTGCACGTTCAGAAATGGAAGCCAGTTTTTTCGTGGTTTCTCTCGAGCGAATTTAATAGAAAAATTTATCAATTCCCTCTTGTGTTGAACAAATGATCAAGCAGTCATCTATACACCTACAGTAGAGTAACGGCCCGAGGTCGATCACTGGTGCTTTCACCTTAGACATATGCACAATGGCAAAGCTTGGTGCCAGTCGTTGTCCCATTGCCATCCCTCACATTTGTGGGTAATACCTTCTGGACCATCTGAAGATTGAGCAGTTTAGGCACTCTTTTAAGAGTGTCATTAACTGCTGAATCGAGAACCCATACATGTTTCTTTCATACTGTGTAAGGAGCTCGCGAATAGCTTGGCGGAGTCATTCGACACGTTTGTATGGAGGGCGGTAACGTCGAAGGACTCCATCACGTGCGCGTTGTTGGGTTGTGCGCTACGTAGACGATCCAGGAACATTTGGGTGTTCGTTAGATGGGCTGGAATGTACTCTAACAACTGGATAAGTATTAGGGCTATTAACCACGTTATTCTATCCGTTGGCCCGTCCACGCAGCTAATGATAGGTCTGACCTTAAATAACGATGGATCGGTAAACACAAGATCATCGCTGGATACCAGCTTATGGGTTTTGATAAGTAAGTACAGGACGGAACATGTTGGTAGGTCAACTTTGAGATGAGAGATAACTGATGGCTTAACCCAGCCGCTCTTGCCACTTTAACCCATTCGTTGTTTAACTTTCGGTATAAACTTTTAAATTCCTTTTCAAACGACGGACAATAAAAGGAAGCATCTTCAAGGTGTTTTTCTGTCATCTCAACATTCAACTGATGGGGAATCACAACGAGCTCTCCACCCTTTTCACTAACGGATGGTCTTGTGTTTTTCGATCTTATCAGCTCTCGTACCTCCCGCATACCACGTTTTTGCATTTCAGTGAGGTTGGAGCAGTATCTCTTGGCGCGATAGTGATTAAGGACTTTGAGAGTTTCATTAGTAAACGACCGAAATTTAACGTCAACTTCATTATTGGGCTCTTGTTGTCTAAAGAACGGTTGAAGAAATGGTGGTACTGGTATTGCGCATAATTGTTGTTCGCGCCTATTTAGCGTAGCGCCTCATCCCTAGCTTTTTTGTGGAGTCTATCTTGAAGTTTATGTAGAACACATGCGACCCTACACATAGTTACCTTAGAAATTGGTTCAAATGGTGAGAAACTCAGCCCCAACTCTAATAACGAGCGCGCACCATGAGAAAGAGTCATGCCTCCTAACACGGTTAGTCTTGAATTTTCTTGCACATTATTTTCCCAACTGTGACCTGATTCATGTTTGTTAGCGGTATTTCTGTGCACTCTTGAAACCGTGTTGTGCGATTTACTCAAAAGGTCATCGAATTTTCTCCTCAAAGTTGTTTTAACATTAGACCTGGTAGAATTGCAAATCAACACTAACCCACACAGTATTCTCTTCCAGAGGCGGTCCTCCAAATACTGAGCTCAATAGTTTTCCTTCTTCTCGCACTTCTTCCACTTGGCGGACATCTGGTTTTGCATACTTCGTAGACAGGTGCATAGTACTTGCAATTCGATGTCCTGTACTCGGTGGCAATCCTCTGGCAGTACTCATCCTTCATGTAGTCGTTTTCTTTTTATTAATTTTGGAATAACCTGTTGTTTAAGGCAGCGGCGGAAAAAGTGTATCGCCTGTCGGGCTAAGACCATCTTTTGCCTTAGTGACAGGGCTTCTTTTGCAAGTCGGAAGTATCTTGCTGAAACATTTTTTTTATCAAATTGTATTCTTTCTTTGATGAGCTTACACGAGGGTGATAAGTATATTTATTTTCAGCTAACGTTTCGACGTCTTCGTCTTCATCAGAGCAGATGGTCCGAGTCGATGGTCCTCGCTTGTCTTTCGCCTCGATGTGGCGGCTTCGCCTTCCTGCCGAGTCAGGCCTTCTTCAGCGGTCCATCTCTTCGAATAAGGCACACTCATTCGGTGATGCCCTTTTATACACGATAGCCAACGTTTCGGCTAATTTCGCTTCTAAAAAAGATCCCGAAACTATTTCAGAAAAATAAATGCCTATTCTACTAAGCCAAACATTTCCGTAACCCAAAAAACGGTCGAAACCTAAATTTCAAGCGCTTAGGGGACGATTTTTTAAAAGTAATTACCGTTTATTTTATTAGTCTTCCCCTCACTGGTGGAGATCAACTGCGTGGAGTTTACGTGGGTGGGAACGTACTTCTCTCAAGACAAAAGAGTAGTCTGAGATATTGTTGGATGTCGATCAGTGAAACTGCTATAACTACTTGTTTCTGAATGAGTTTTATACACCAGTTTATTCACAGAGGGGTGTATGTGGCTCAGTGGTCGGGGATGCCCTGCAGCACACACATGGAATCGATCCCCAGGCCCATGGCCCATCAAGCCTTCCATGTACTTGGGGTGGGCAAATTGGTACCAGACTTGTCTGGGAGGATAGCAGCACTGGCTCGGTACATCGGTAGGCCACTACTAGTCATTGTAAAGGCCAGATATGCATTCAATCACCTCCAACGATACGTAATGAAGTCGAAAGCATGGCGCATCCTCTAGGGATTCATCAACGCCAAGAGCTTCATTCTTCAAAATTTAGTTTATTCATATATTCACAAATCAGAATTCTCGAAATCACAAGGATTTCTACTCCGTTTGCGAATCGACATGTTTGCAGGTATTATCTAGATGTCTAGTTTAACTTTTTATCTCATATTTTTCTCATATTACATTGCTAAGTATGTTACGACAGCAGTGCAGGCATACAAACCAAAAATAAAGGATTTAGGTACTTTTGATTTTTTCTTCCTAACCGGCTCAAGCCACGGATCTTCCTCATATGAGGGATCTCGAAACGGTTAGTCGCGAGGCTACGTGGCGCGTCTCCAGGTGGCGGATAGGGGGTTAATCGCGGACCAAAAGCGACCTTTGCTTCCCTGAGACGCAGATGGATCCAGTGGATGGACTCCCTGTTTGTGATGCGCCGATTTGGCACATACTTTCTGTATTTGAGAGGCGTATTCATGCATGCGTGTGTGGGTGCGTTCTCGCTTCATGCAGATTGTATTCTACGAGTCAATTCGGCCAAAAAAGCCTGCCATCAAGTGACAGGGAAGTATATGGGAGGGTGTTAGGTGTCGCCTCCAACAAATAAGCTCCATGTCCACTCTGGGAAAGCCTGGCAAGCTACCCGTGAGTATAACCAGCCCCCACGTTCAGAGCCCAGCAAGCTATACGTGGGTATCAAATATGCTAAACACAGTAAAAAAAACGTGCCTCATTCCCCTGATCTCGGAAGAGCCCCCAATTTCGCAGCGTTGGGTAGGACGAGTACGGGGAGGCTGCTAAAATCTCAGGGCCAATCGAAGCTGCCTGGATCAAGAACTATGGTGACGATCTGTATTTACAACGCATGTACACTTGCATCCCAGTCCTCGATAGAGGACTTGCTCATGCAAGCAAGAATGATAAGGTACGACGTCATCGGCCTGGCCGAGACGAGACATTCGCAAAGCCCGCCGAAGCTTCGCCAATTACAAGAACAAGATGATTGCACTCCGACGCTCAGACAGAACAATAACAGCGTCCAGAAAGGCAATGGAGAAAATCATCCACGATTACTACTCAGTTCTCTTCGATAGCCACGTCCACCTCCCGTTTTATGAAATAAAAGAGGATAGATATATTGTTCCACCGGTTCTCCCTTCCGAGAAATCGACGGTAGGCAGATACATCACCTTCGCTTTGCTGATGATATCGTTTTTATAACACCTGACATTAAACAAGCGGAACGCATGCTTGCGGACTTTGATAAAGCGTGTGGAAAGATTGGTCTTCGACTATAAAAATTAAATAAATAAAGCTCTCGGCGTTGATCAATCCCTGAGGGATGCGCCATGCATTCGACTTCATTGAGCATCGTTGGAGGTGATTGAATGCATATCTGGCCTTTACAATGACTCGCGGTGGCCGGCCGATGTATCGAGCCAGTGCTGCTATCCTCCCAGACAAGTCTGGTACCAATTTGCCGACCCCGGAGGGATGGAAGGCTTGGTGAGCCATGGGCGCATCTTCACGTGCGCGCCGCAGTGGCGCCTCCAACCACTGTGCCACACGCGCCCTTGGTCTTCGACTATATCTCAAGAAAACGAAGTTCATGAAGAACGGATTGTTTTCGTTTGCCCCGTTTACGCTCAACGGAACGACGATCGAAAATCAAAGATGCCGTTCTCTACGCCAAACAGTCGAAGGTATGGTGGACAGGACACGTAATGCGTATGAATGATAACAGATGGACAAGAGCTATTAGTGGTTGGATTCCTCGGGATGTCAAACGTACTGCAGAAAGACCACCGACCCGATGGTCAGAGTTTTTCACGAAAAGTGTAGAAGAAGGATGTGATGCTCGACGAGTCCCTAAAGCGAGCAGAACCCACTGGGCTTCTCTTACACGCGATAGGGAAAAATGGAGGATTTCGCTCGAGTCACTCGACGATCAACGAAACTACAGGTGATACACGTGAACCGGCTCAAAGAAAAAGTAGAGACTGAATACTGTGCTCTCTCTTCTGGCTCTAGATCATGCGAAATTCACAAGGAAAATTAGCCCTTCGTGAGAATAGTCAATGCAAATATTAATGGACTAGCATGCATCAGCCTCTATAGAATAACGAATCTTGTTTATATGTAATCAATCGCTATCACACAAACTTTCTTTACAAGGTCTCATTTCATGTACATGCTGACTGGAAAGGACGCTGTAACGTCTTTGCAAGACTGTTCGTCCTTGTACTGCAGTGCAAGGAATTAGGCACTTGATCCTGCTATCAGCCATCACCTGTCAACGGGAATGGGGGCTACAAATTTGCTGAGAGAAAGACAAGACAAGCGCTTCGGTTGGTGAACTGAGTGACACATGAGCTGACAGTAGTCACGGGTTCGAAGCTCATCAGAGGCTTCGAGTTCCGATCGTGTATTTGCGCATTTCAGGTTGCATTTCAGATCATGCCCTGTTATGAAAAAGAATAGGTAGTATAGCAACTATTCGCAGAATAGTTTATATTTCTCTCTATATCTTTCTACTACTGTATGTTCTGGTGTAGGCATCATAATCACTGTTTCTCAAGTGGCCTAGCAAATGTAGTACGTAAATATTTAATCACATCCTAAGGAACTTCGATCCCTATAAACAGTATTGATATGCAAATCTATTTTTACGATCTGTATCTTTGTTGGCTATTACTGTCCAAAGGGCATTATGCGTACAATAATGAAAAGGGCATTGTGCGTACAACAACAAAAGGCGCACGAGGATGTTTGCGACTTCCGCCAGCTGCTCTTTGGGCTCGAGAAGATTTTGAAACGGTTGCCGAGGAATAGTTCCGGTATAGAAGCTGGACCTGTGCCAAATACTGCCTTCTCCAAAAACATAAATAGCCTCGTGAATTGCTATTCGGACTCGCTCCTGTCAGGGTTCGTCCGCCTTTAGATCCGTATCGTATTGATCTCGTAGGTCACCAATGTAGATTATCCTTAAGTCATCTTGCACGTAGTAATTATTGTACATTACCTTTATCATATCATCATTAAATGACAGTTGCGAATTGTACATTAGTTGAGCATCACAGTTACTACGCCACGCTTCCCATCACCCCAGCATATCCTTATCATTATCCTGATCCTCGTGCAGCTTTCAATGTTCATTGTTCATCAATTTGTCAGTAGCGGCGGTTATCTTCAAATGCGTTCTGTCTGAAACGCCATTGGTGGCATGTACCATTCCTCCCATACGGTACGCCATGCGTCCAAGGCCACTAACTGGTCATCTTATGCTGTGTACTTGTTAAGCCGCTATAGGCTTATCATTCCTCAGTCGTTATCTTTCTGACCCATGATATCTTAGGCAATGGTGGCACCCATCGATGCTCAAACTTCACGTTGCAGACATATCGTTATCCAAGACCAGCCGCCTGACCGTGTTCCTCAGATGTCTCATCTCGTTCGTAGTCATTTCCATCATCAAAGCTTAGGTAGCTATCCTCATCGATTAATGTTAAAGTACACTTGACCGCTGTACATGTCTAGCTTAACCTAATACACGGCTCGTCTGCATCTCATTCTTCTGTTGTTCTACCCATCGGCATTTTGGCCACTGTACGCCCCCGTGCGGGCGCCGTCATTCGCATCCCCATACTATTGTTATCAAGTCGCTGTTACCATAGTACTAATGTTGTAATAGGGTCACTCACAATACTCTTACGCCTTTGTTAGCCTCACTTCATTAGTAGGTACAGCACCTCATAACCTTCAGCTGGCCTTATTTGTGTGCCAGTAGTTCTCCGTCGATATTAATGTTGTATTGATGTTGCATTTATGTGTATAAACGGTTTAATTCCCCAAGTTTGGGATATTGCCCTGTGACAACTCCGAAAAGTCCCGCGTGGCGTCTTCTCACGAAGTCGATCAGTCTGCTTAAAGCTAGTGGCTATTCGGTGCCGACAACTGACTCAAAGGCCTATTTTCCACTAGCAACTACAAAGGTAGTAAATAAAAGGTAAAAGCATACATTGTTCCTTCTTCGAAATATTCTCTACACCTTCTCCAGTTAAAACAATTTCGGTATTTTTTCAGATACCAGCTTTTTTTAATATCGGCAAAAAGAATCAGTATCTTCTAGGTTTACCAAGTTATCGCGAGGTTGGCATGGAACATTTATTCGGCTAACGTTCAAGTGCCTTCGTTAGTATGACAGCGACTTCTGCAGAATACATTCCCATTATAAAAAAGAATCAGCAAATCGTCTTGGATGCAGGAGATCAACAATCGTGTTATGTAAAAGTATCTCCAGAATGAGGAGAATTCTGTCGCAAAGACGAACGGCTATGAAGAATCCACTCCAATCAGTCCGACTGTGAAGAAGGCGAAAGCACCGAAATTTTAATCGAATGAAACTTTTCGCTAACTTCGTCTTAGCTTAAGTAACCGAGGAAAAGTTTTTCACACAACCGGTCTTCACAATTGCTGGTTTTTTTGGATTTTATTACAGCTTACATTCGATTCCTATTCCCAGCATACTTCATGCGCGAAAGTCATCGGTTGTTCTGAATGTGAATTCCGCTACTGCTTGGATATTGTCTTCTTCTTCATGAATGTCGTTGCATGGTGGTCGAGTCATTCCGCACTGGTGTCCCGAGATAGCAAGTCTAGAGCGTTTCCGCTTTTATGGCAGGGCGTACACTGGTCTCAGAAAAGTCTACTTTCAATTTCCCAACCCATAGGGTTGAGAGGCTTGATGGGTCTTGTGTGTGGTTGAACTAGTACTACGCTCGTGATGACCAGCAACACTACTACTGCATCACCCTCTTCTATTCAAGAAATTACTGACATGATACATTCGCCAATACAAATCAATGGTCAAGCGTGCATTTAGTCATCGTGTAGTATACTTAGTGGAGTAGAAAGCATGGAGCAATCCTCGAATTGTTCCACGGCTCGATCTGTACACAATAGCCAAAAACAGCAAAAGAAGGATCTGCGACATCTGAAGACTTCTGTACTACTAACTCAAGTGTCACAGTAATCCACTGGATTTCCGGCGATACTCATGACACCGTAACTTATTGCCAACTACACTACTGTTTAACTATTCTTAAAGTGGAAATAACGTAGCACTTACTTTTATTCTTATTCATATCGAAATTGAACTCTTTCACTGTGGACATTGTCTTCATTGCTATGCTTATTTTGCAGTTGAAAATGACAATGTTTATTTGGTTTATGTGGAGCATCCACATAGTCACCGTCTCCGTATACGTGACGTTTTTTTCTGGAGCAAAGACGAGCTCATTAAAGACTAGATTTATTTAAATTCTTTCAGTACTGGCTGAGGCTTCGTTGATTTGGATTCTTTCAGATCCTCGAGAGATGAAATGGAGAAGCATGTGTTAGTTGGCCTCTGGATTAGGCAGTTGGTCGGATTTGTTTTTGGTCCGCCAACTGTACGTGGAATGCACGACTTTGTGTGAATGCGCCACGCGGAACTTTTTTCCGTGACTGCCGTGGACAACCTCGTGTTTGGGTTATAACGGATTATAGCAATAACAACAGTACAATAATAATAATGTGTAATATGTGACGATATGTGGTCAACTGGTTATATACGAGCGAGATTGAAATAAGAACAAGTGGCGCAACTGAAAGAGGCTAGGGAGACACTCGAGCTGGCGCACTGATAAACTCAGGGCTTCGAACGAACGCTGCGAGCACTTGAAGACAAATGTCCATGAACTGTATTACTTCTGTAGTGAGTGGAGCTTTGCCAAAGTGAGCTAAAGACAGTGCTGACTCAGGGCATGACACGCTACATGCGGATAAGTACATCAAATAAGGCGGTGTGCCAGAGGCTTCGTCAGCATAGAACTCAATCTGGCAGCAAAGGAATAGCTCGTGGATAAAGGTTATCCTAAAAGCTACGCAAAGACTTATCAAAAGGACATGTGAATGGGGTGGAATAACGTGGGTCTTCACAGAGGGAGTCAGAGACAGTGCTGACACAGATCATGACACGGTACCCGCGTAAAAGTACATCAAATGAGGAGGTATGCCAGAGGCTCTTATCGAAACTACATGTGGAAGTCGTATGAAAGCTTATACATTATGAATGGATAGATTTAAGATAGATATAAGCAAACAGTTAATCTAGGAGACATGTGATATTGTAGAGAATAGGATTTATTTAAAGAATAGTTACTATAAAGCAGTCTACACTTTCGTGACTTTATCGGAAAAGCTCTCATTTCTCTTCCTTTCCCTCGCACGTTGTATAGACACCAAGCCACTGACAGCGAACTAAACATCAGCTTTCGCATCATTTTGAACGAAACTTTAGAGGTCTTTAGTCGCTGCAAGAAAAAAGTTAGATCCAACCTCACACCAGTGGAAAAATGTGACATATGGCAGGTTCAACAACTGATAAAGTAAGAAATAGTCGACTGTTAGTTAATGGTAGAGAGGACCAGTTCGCAGCCATTCATTGTTGTCTAGATGTCAGCATAACGTAGAAACATCTTTTAGAAAGCTTTAACTATTCGGTGGGAAAAAAAGGCTAAAGTATTGATGAAAATCAAGCGTTTAACCAAGCAGTGCCATCGCTTTCATGTCTAAGGTGGAAGCTCCAGTTCTCAATAACCGACCCTTACTCTACGGTCGATACCTATACGACTGCTTCATCGTCTGTTCTACTCAAGAACAGATGGATGAGTGCTTTGAATTGTTAAACCGACAGTCAGAGTACATAAAATTTACACGAGCAAAGCCGACCGAAAACTGGCTTCCATTCTTAAACATCCAAATAAAGCTCTCAGAGAGTGGCTAAGTAGCATAATGGTATCGTAAGCCAAGTAGTAAAAACATACTAGTCCGCTACCTTTACTCTCATCTTTCACACATGAAAAAAGCCCTTATCAAAGATTTGTACCGTACGACAAAAAATGTGTGCACAGGAGAAGAGGAAAGGAAGGAATCGCAAAACATGGCACGAAAAATAGCCATTTTAATAGCTACGAAGTAGAAGTCGTTTTGTTTCCCAAAATAATGTTTCAAACGTAAGTAAGATATTCTTTAAGCTACCCTCCATAACAAATGAAGTAAGTTAAGCCATTAAGAGATGCTTTAAAAAAAGTGGTCTTGAAAATTATGCACCGATTATTGACATCCCACCCAATACCCTACGCCGTCAGTTTGTACGCAACCGTCTCTATGATGGGATCCGAAACTCCGACCTACGTCAACGATCGAAAATCAAAGATGCCGTTCTATACGCCAAACAGTCGAAGATAAGGTGGGCCGGACACGTAATGCCTATGAATAATAGCCGATGAACAAGAGCTGTTAGTGACTGGATTCCTCGGGATGTCAAACGTACTGCAGGAAGACCACCGACCCAATGATTAGAGTTCTTCACGAAAAGCCTAGAAGAAAGATATGATGCTCGACGAGTCTCTAAAGCGAGCAGAACCCACTGGGCTACTCTTGCACGCGACAGGGAACAGGTTTGTGCAGCTCAGAAAATTGTATGATCTGTCCTAACGGGAGAGACGGGGATTGCATGAGTTCAGGGATAATATACTTGATCTCAGGTAACGCATGCGGTGAGGAATACATTGGAGAAATGGTTAGACCACTTTGTGTCCGCATAAGAGAGCACCTAGATGGGAAAGTTGAAATACGTCAAAACACTCCTCTAGGTGCGCATAGGGCACATAAGTACAACGGCGATGAATTTGAAGTGACTGTGCGGATCCTAACGCAGGAATCGAAAACATCGACTCGCAAAACCCTTGGATAAATTTCAAAAAACAGAAGATGAACCGAAAAGACGAATGTCTCACTATCACACATGACCTGGCGCCCTATTTCAAAATGATATTTTGACCCCAGGGTGTGTCCCGCTCACGACCCCACGTGAACAACGCCTGGACCAATCCCACTCGTAACATCACGGTGAGTAGCCATTCTGTTCAATATGGCGTAGAATTGCTTTTGACCGTAGCATCTTAACGTACCATCTATTCAAAAGTTTGATCTTCATTAATGCTTTAGCCTTTTTCCACCGAATAATTAAAGTATTCTAATTTAAAATACGTCCAGGCTCTGAGGAAGGCGAAGTCGCCGAGACGTCAGCAATCGACTAACAACACCAATAACAACGGCAATGGTAACGAAAACCTATACTAACCTTGAATCAGCTAAAGAAGATCAGTTTATAAGATCATATAAATAGATCATGCAACCTTTGAGGTTAAACCCGTCTCCAGCTGTATAGACAGGATTGCGGAGAGAACGTGGTTTACAAACTTAATATTCATTCATTTCCTGAAGCATATCTCATCCCATGTCACGAACAGCGAAATATTTTGGAATTATCCGTGTAACTCGTTTTCCTTTGGCGAGTATGTAGTAGGGTCCTTAGACGTTACGGACTTTTATGTAATACTAA
The DNA here is from genome assembly GCA_009735665.1 of Angiostrongylus cantonensis. Classification (NCBI taxonomy): domain Eukaryota; kingdom Metazoa; phylum Nematoda; class Chromadorea; order Rhabditida; family Metastrongylidae; genus Angiostrongylus; species Angiostrongylus cantonensis. Next base: position 1,332,192 of record MQTX01000083.1, on the reverse strand, counting down.
TGTATCGAATGGCTTCGCAACTTAAACCATCCGCGAGCTCTTTATGGAACGCGAATGAGCAATGAGCATAAATTCACAATTCAGTGGCACGCACATGGCTCTCTTAAAGGAATTCCTAAACTGCCCAATCTTTAGATGGTCTGGAAGATACTGAGCACAAATGAGAGGAATAGCAATGGGGCACTGGCTGGCGCTATGTTTTGCCACTCTACTGTAACTATGTCGACGACTGTTCTTTCATCTACTCAACGCAGGAGAAGAATGACAAATGTTTTGAAATGCTGAACCAACAGTCCGAGTACACGAATTTCATCTGGGAGAAGCCGAAAAAAAACTGGCTTCAATTTTTAAACGTCCACATTCACAAACGGCTCCATCACCAAGTAGTCACAGCCACCTCCAATACTTACAAAACACTAGCTCCTGGGAATAGGTTTAGAGGAAGAACAAACTTCGCTAAAGGACAATTGTAGGAAAAACAAGGCCGCATTTATGTGCCCTTTATTTCCAATTAAGTAAGCGCAACTATAAGTACACGCCATGGTTAAGTGGAAGGCTTAGTACAGCTGCACGTATTGCTCTAATATGGCCATTCTAGAGACTTCCCAGTGAATGGAATACCTGCGAACGCTGTAAAACGTCAGCTAAGTCATGAACGCTTGTACGAGCGTCTTGGTGTAGCACAAAATTGCACATCTTCCCAAACGTAGGAGACGGTTACTGCATGAGATCGGGCAAGCCTTATTTGATTCTAATGTCTTCCAAAGCGGCTGGAGAAGAATATTCTGGCGCAATGGACATACGCTCGTATGAAAGAAAACTAAATTACGAACACTCCATTAGGCACTCTGATGGCACAAAAGCATAACGGAGAGGATTTTAAAGCAAAAGCACTAGCAAAGCGCTATCTTCGCGCAGGAATCCGAAAAATGAGTGCAGCATTTTTGAAAAATTCCAGAAATCTAGAAATGAACCGATTGCAGCAGTGCTTTGCGGTCACCCGTGACCTCGCGCGATACCTCAAGCTGATTTCTTTACCCGAGCCAAGCACATTCCTTGCTAATGTCGTAATCACCTCTGTGATGTTTGATTGAGTTAAAGGCACGTTGCATCGCTAAGGGTTTGATCAACATAGAGCGCTTGATTCTTTATTAATACTGAACAAAATAGATATGATGGTCGACATAAATGTAACGGACTAAGTTGAATGTACATTGGATGACTAGTGAGCAAACTGTAAATTTGCATGACTAAGGAACGGATACTAAATAACTAACAAATTAGGCAAAGTAGAGATATAAGGCCACGAAGTAAACTCCTGAAACGAAAGAAACTTGTACTTGGAGACAATCGTAATGGGGAAATAAAGCTAGGAAATAAGCAGAATGTTTAGGTAATTCTAAGAGCTGTTCGAGAATTATTCGAAAATATCCTTAACAGGTTATAACTTGAGGTAGACGATCTCGAAAAATTCACATTTTTTGTTCTTATTTTCGTAATGAAAATAAATGAAGCACGCCTAATAATGCTACTTTTTTGGATCTCCTCTACTTCAATGTAGGAATGGATTACAATTCAAGCGACGCGACGACACAAATGCATTCAATTCAATAAAACGTAAATTGAGACAGTTGGGCTTATGTTCGCTTCATATTTCGAATTTTGTCCAACCATGACTTCTTGTCTGTTTTTGACAGCCGGCTGGGGTTCGCGGAAGCCGATGGTGGAGGCGGTGGTGGTGGTGGTGTTGGCGGCGGTGGACTGCATCCAGTTCTAGGTGGATCGAGAATTTCCATGACGGCATGTCGTTCTAGTGGTCGCGATTCCAGCCGACGTAACAGAGTTATCTAGATAACATTCACTTGATACGAACGTGTCGCAAATCTGTGCTTTTTCTTTGCTGTTGTAGAAAATTAAAAGCATTAAAGGCGTGCTTAAAATCTGTAGTAGATGTGTTTCGAGTTAATTTCTGAAATAGAGTTTGTTTCACTATCATCATAAAGCTCTCCTCCACCTCATCGAAATAAAGAGCAGAATACGAGAAGTGAATCGAGTTTACTTGTGTGATTTGCTAATAGTGTTACAAAATTTACCACCTTATAATATAAGTCGCTTTATGTCACATAACTATTTGTTCGTAATTTCCTTCAACAAATTTCTATACCACAAGGTAGATAATTTGAACAGAAATTCAGTTCTGCTTTACCGTTTTTCGTTGTCCGATTTGCGATGGTGGTTTGATTCGAGTTAGATGGACTGGTTGAGACCGTTGAATCCTTGACGCTCGTCGTTCGGAAGGTTCACCAGAATTTCCACGAATATCGTCTCGTTTTCGTTCGTCTTTATGTCGTTTGTCGTATGTTGACCGTTCGTGAGTGTCCGTACTGTAACCTCGTTCGAGTTTCCGCACTCGTTCCCGTCTCGCAATTTCTGCTAGTTCATTATAAGCTAAATGGTATATTTTTGTACCAAAAGACGAACCAAAGAAAACAACCAAAGAAAGACGTGACTGCTGAATCCCACTCAAACAAAAAAAACCCAGTAGGTGTTCGACATTTTGTCCCTTTGCTTGAAACCCGTCACAGATTGTCAATAGTACAGCTCTAGAATGCAGCCGCAATTTGTCTTAAAGGAAATAGTGACGCTATTAATATGGATAATACTAACTACTTTGGCTTCGTTCCTTCCGTAATGGTCTACCTTTCTTATCACAGGTTTTCCTTAATGTTGGACTGCACTTTACAGAGGGGTTGTTTAACCCGAGGAGAGCGGCTTATGTGGAATGCATAGGCACTGATGCTGTCATCTCGGTACGTATTTTAACAGTTTGTTTTTCGTTTGCTTACGAAAAACTCAAATAATTGGATTGAATCGAAGTTTTTTACCACTCTGAAAAAACGAAAGCCTAAATGTACGGTTGTATAGTGCTGGGTTGGCAATGTAACTGTTGGCTGGATTTTACGGGACCTAATTCTCCACATTTTGTTCCTAAAATGACAACCAGTAGATTATCAGTAGTTATGAATCCGAAACCATGATGTTTGTGACTTTTGTCATGACGTTTGTTTTTCCGGAGTGGTGACCGGACTGCGGTTTGTTGCTACTATATATTCAAATACAGTGTAAGTAGTAGACACTCACTTCCACATGAGAATTTGTCGGAAATTTTTCTGGACATCACTGGAGTAGTGACCGGGCTGCGGAATGGTAGATCTTGCAGCGAGGATGTTGGTATTCGTCCAGTGTCGATAGGTCTGAAAACAGTAAAGCCGAATATTTTATATATGGTGCATTTTAAAAAAGTGCTTTGACAATGAAGAGTGTGCAGATGTAAAGTTGAAGATCCATGTGTATTCGAGTTCCATTCAAATTGACAGAGTGCAAGTGTCTAGTTCCTTATATGAAAATATGCTTGGAGACAGCGGTTAGAAGTCAACGGAAGAACAAATCGTGTTGTCTGTTAAAAGCAAATATTCGGCTGCTCTGATGTCAAATTTTTGAAATATATGCAAAGCAGATGAAAACTGAATGCAACTAGTAGAACGAACATTTCTCTTCAGACTGTCTCAATAAATTCCACGGAGGAAACTACTTGTAGGAGTCTTTATTTCAAAAATTGTGTGGGAAATCGTTGCGGTTGCAGCTGCTGGTAAATTGTGTCGAAGAAATGCACCATCAAGGTGTTGAGAGGTATGATGGTTTATGAATGTGTAAAAAGTTCCAGTTGTAAAAGTTGTAGATTGTGAAGCAAACCTTTTTAAGCACACCGTCTACAACGTCAGTGAAATCGTCAGAATAAAAGTTGGGAATTCTTTCTCTTTCCCATGGATCCTGTCTACACATCGATGAATCCGTACTGTTCGCACGCCTGATTCTTTTATGCACCAAACTGAAAAACGTTATGCAAGCCTCGCCAGTGATTTAAGTATCTAATGGTAGGTAGGAAGTTTAATGTAGATGCAAGCGAATCCCTCAGAGGGGCTTCATCTGCTGCACGGAATTTACGTACACTTGCGGGAATATGAGCGGTGAATTTCCTTGTGGACTGCATCCCGGACCAATATTTCGAAAAGCATAGGAGCATGTAAACGAGAAGCCCTGAAGACGCAGCTCTAGTTTGTCTCCAGAAGAAAAGCTGCACAACCGCTAATAAAAGCTATCGAGGCATCCGCGGATTCACTGATTCCTTGGTGATCGACAGGTTTAGGCGCCGTAAAGGCAGGTAAAGGCATCCTTTGCGCTCGACGACATGAGCGAGCAAAGTCAGCTTGAACAACCAAGATTGGACCAAGAGAGACTCATTGTGTGGCAACTTTATCGTTCGAGGGAGCAGCACAAGATCAAAAAGAAAAAGGACGTTGGAAGAAGGATAAAAATGCTTCAATTATCTCTAAATGATTTTTGCATTGCCGGAAATAAGCTTCTGCTTTTCGTCATTTAATACGAATACAATCTCAAAGAAATACACAGAATTCCTCATATAATACGCAAGAAAAATATATTATATTATTTCTCCCCACCTCTGGCCGCATCCATCGATACTTGGTTGGCGGCGCGCCTTCATGCTTCTTCTGTTTTCTTCAAAATGTCGCCAACGACGCTGCTCTTCTACTTCGACCAAACTGAAAAGGAGAACAGTGTGTTACGCACGATTATATGAATTTCCTCAGAATTCTCCAGACTGTCATGACAAAAGTTCTTGAGGCTGTGGATAAGACAACGGTAGAACAGAAGAGAATATAAATAACCGAACGAAATTTTTATATGGAAAGAGAAAGTCCATGTGGTTGAACACATTCTTTGAAATTCTAAGCTTCATGGAAGCATGGAAAATATGCGAGCCCTCATCGAGTGCTCTATCAGGCACAATGTACATTGTACTTTAGAAGAAACTTAGATCAAATTAAAAATGAATATCTGAATGGAATTTATGGGCATCAAGAACATTTCCTAGTTTGCCATCTTTAGAAAATTTCGCAGTGCTAAAAATACACTATTTTCTTTTTTGACGCTCGAAACTCCTCAATGAGGAAGTAACCAAGAAATAAAAGTTATCGTACAGTAATTAAATTTTTTTTTTAAGTAACCCGTTACCATATATTACGTGGATCTCAGCAATTTTTCCAATCGACCTACTTTCCTGCGTCTTTGACCCACCAAAAATCCTCGGATTTAAGTGTGGGTTTGTTTGCACTTTGAGCATTTTGTCCTTTACGAACGCCGTCGAATTCTGACGGAGACGATCCTACTGCATTTCTTCGTGTTCATCAAAGGAAGTCACATACCTTAGTGATCGGAAGAAACATTCCAGATAAGTTTGGAATAAATTTCACGACGTTGGAAGTATTGGAAACTTCTGTGGGCTGGGGCGGGGTTAAAGAAGGCGCGTGCTATTGTAAAACATTTCTCTCAGCGTGCTAAATGTGCGCTTACGATTAGTAAAGATGATTAGAAGCCTTTAACTAGTGTTGTGCTCACTTTTGCAATACACTCTATAAAAATTGGAATGATAATTGTGAGAATCAAAGCAGCGCAAAAAGGAGGGAGACAAGACAAGAGCGAAAAAAAAGGTGAGGGGGGGGGGGCAGGGCAAAACTCATCCGAGATTGGCCACTGTTTGGCAAGAGCACTGTGCAACTAGAACGTTCAATTTTAATACCATCTAAAGTGTTTCTAATTATGAAACACCCCACTACAACCATCTCAGTACATTTAACGTGTGTGTTGCGAGCGACAAATGGGTACATATTACACCAAAGTAGTCGAAGTAGTTTCAACAAGGATACTTATTCAAAAAAAAACCCCAGAAAAGATGAAATCTTTTTAAAATCATGTAGGGAAGAAAGGGATAATGAACAATAAGTAAAAAGTCGTGATAGCTTGAGGTAAATAATCAGTCAGAGGCATAACAAACAAAGTAGGTAACGATTAAGTGATAAACGATGGACAGAAAAGACAAAAAACCTCATTGGTCGATTTGACGAAGTACGAGGTCGTTCACGAACCGAAGGCGGTGGCACTTTACGGTTCTTTGTGGACGACATTTCTCTCATCATGTAGTCAATACGGCTCGACGCACTTGGTGGTGGCTTGTCAGCTGTCGGTGGTAGTGGTACCGTATCTGAATGGAAAACCAGTAACTCAATGCGTATGAATGTCAGTGAAGTCGCTTTGTATGCGTATAAGCGGGAAATTCGAGCATCCTGATATTTTCTGCCTAAGTGACCGCAACTATTGATTTATTCGTAACATCTAGTGTGAATCGAAGATACCGAGATCTTCCCTTTCCTTTTTTAATGGATTATTTATGTGAGCGTACCACTCGAAGTATTATCTGCCTTACAACGTAATTGGTCTATAAACTTAAATTGTCTCCTATTTCTAACTTCTGTTGCGCGTTAAACTAATCCCGCCTTTTTCTTTCATATTTTCGCTGTAGGTTTTTAAATTTATTTGATTCGTTCGATCTCTTTCTTTGATTTCACGAGGAAGCAGAAAATTATTCACACTTCAAATAACGGACATGAAATATGTTGCCCTAAGACACAAAAGGCATAGAAATTTGTTATGTTTCGAATAAAAAGATCCTCCTAGCATGTTCTGCTACTTTTTCAGCGTTTCAGCTACATCGTAAAAATTCAAAGTGCTTCGATTTCCGCCAAGGTTTAGCTGGATACTGATGAGCGAGTTTGACTGCTTAGCTTACCAGTGAAACACTTCGTAATAATCTTTTCACCCTAACCGCCCCATCAGCAGTCACCCGTCAACGTGAATGATCCAGGGAGCACAAATCGGCATTAAACTCAGTTAAGCTGTGGCTGTAGTCCAAATCACAATATGCAACTTTTCTCTAGTGCCAACCATTTTTCGCGGTGTACTATGTGAAATACAATCACTGTGATGCTGTGATGTTTGCAAAATTTGAACCCCAGGTTGGATCAAACAGCGATTATCCTTTCCGATGGCTCTCGCGTTAGGCTCGGCATCACTGAAGCTCTCGTTCTGCTTCTCTCTTCGTAATAATGTCGTTGTTAACAATATTAAAAGGAATATTAGTCAACAATGGTAGAATGTTTGGTTTTATTATATCCTTAAATATTTTTTTAGTATTGATTTACTTACGCCTCCCATCACCGAACATATTGTGGAACTCTATTTCTAGATCCTTTTCGTGATCAATGGGTTTTTCGTTTATAATTCTTCTCGAATTCTCAATTCGGGAGCCTTGTAGTTTGAATGGCAAGAAGAAATTCATGTTGCGTTTGACCTGAAATTGAAAAATAACTAGCGAATTTGCGTAATGAACGAAAATTTGCATTCACTTAGTTCGAAATCAGTAAAAGTCGGATCTTGAAAAGAATTTTCGTTCACAAATGCCAGAAAATTATCGCAGATGGTTTGCACTGAAGCGTTAGGCTTCTAGTCCAACATTTTTACGGTTGTCCGTACTCACCAAAAAGAAAAAAAAGAATGGGACAATGTCGATGGGAGTGGACGAGTTGTCCGAGTTGTCCAAAATCCTTTGTAACTCTTTTTGGTAGCTGTTCACAATTTTAAGCAAATTACTCTACTTAGTAATAGAAAGGGCGCGTGTGGCGCAGTGGTTGGTGGCGCCACTGCGACACGCACGTGGAATCGATCCCTGCGCCTGTGGCGTACCAAGTCTTTCATCCCTCCGAGGTCGGCAAATTGGTACCAGACCTGTCTGGGAGGATAGCAGCACTGGCTCGATACATCGGCAAGCCACCGTGAGTCATTGTAAAGGCCTGATATGCATTCAATCACCTCTATCGATACTTAATGAAGTCGAATGCATAGCGCATCCCTCAGGAATTGATCAACGCCGAGAGCTTTATCTTTTTTTCAGCTTTTAGTAATAGAAAAGCTTACTACTCTGTCAAGCAAATCCTCGCCATGGAAAGAAGAAGGACGTCTCCGGCGATTTTCGCCGAGTTTCATGCGAAGGCGCTCGTTCTATAATAGAAAAACACTACAAGCAATAAAACGGCAGCGATCGGTGGTTCAGCAGCAACACCGAAAAAGAATCCGAATACGACCGCTACAAAAGACATGGTAATAGACACACTTAATATTAAAATACTTAAACAAGTCGCAAGATTTCAGAAAGAGGAGTGGGTGAAATCCAAAGCCCAAACTGTACGTCTCACAACGTTTTCGATAGAACTATTGACAATTTTTGCACAACAGAAGACACCTTTGCAAAGTAAAATGTGGATATTTATGATTTTTTCACCATGCAGGAAAAGATGCTAAGCTGCATAACCACAAAGGTCCCTTCAGAATAATAAGCTGCTAATAAGTTCTATTTAACAATAACGAAAGGATAGTGAAAACTGCCTACGGATTAAAGAGAGTGATACATTTTTACAAGCGTAAAATATGAAATTCAGTCCACGTTTTAGTTAGGTGTTGGTGCGAAAGCTTACGCCTTACTGGGCCACATTGCTTGCAAGTGGTGCACGCCGTTAATCCATTTTCCCCAACTAACAGGCAACCAGTAGCAAGGTATTATATCTGGGGAGGGATAAAAAAAATTATCTTACATCATCTCCAAATCAGAAATTTACGCAAACTTAAAGAAAACTGGAGATTTCTCAATAGTTCCGTTTGTACCATTCTAGTGAAAATGAAACCCAGTAGTAAAGCCTCCACCAATTATGTTAGTCGGAATTTTACAGTACACTAAAGAGAATTTCGTCACGACTATTGAGACACTTCATTTTCAGGCTTTTTGATGGTTTCTGCTCCTAATTTTTAGGCGATTTAGTACTGCTCAGACAGCGGGGACGGTGCCCACAATTATGATTGACCTCTCGACAGAGTGATAAGGATAGCTTTCTTGTCTTATATTATCCGTTAATTGAAACATTTTAGAAGTGAATTCGATTGATCGGAACTCACTTGAGCATGAGTGACGAGAAGCGACGATTGAGCTGCAATGAGATCCAGCTCGGCTCGACTCATCTCATGGTCTTTGTCCAACAATGACCACTTCAGGTCCGCATACCTTTTCAACACTTCCTGTGTGAAGCCATATAGAGTCTCGTAAGACGGCAGTGCGTCGATTTTACGCTTCCAAAGGTTATCATTACAGCCAGACTCTGAAATATTAGAAGTTATACATACATACTTGTACCCACCAAACATTAGCCAAGCGTAAAGAATGCCTGCCGGTTTTGATAAAACCTGTGGAAGGATTGGTCTTTCACTAAGTCTCACAAAAGCGATGTCTATGAGGAACGGATATACTCCACTCAAGCTCAACGGAACGAATATCTCCGAATGCTCCAGTTATGTCTATTTAGGTCGGCAAATCAACATGATAAACGACTTAGCCCCAGAGCTGAGCAGAAGGAAACAAGCGGCTTGGAAAGCTTTCAAGAGCCTCGAGGAAGCAGTGAGGAGATTAAAGAACCCCCGACCCCTTTCGCACCTTTTCGACTCGACGGCACTTCCTGCCCTAATGTATGCGTCAGAAACCTGGTCGCTGTGGTGTAAGCAGGATCAAAGGTCACTCAACGTTATCGAACGCGCAGTCAAAAGGACGATGCTAGGAGTATCCAGTGTCACGCAAGTAAGGGATGGGATCCGAAGCTCCGACCTACGTCAACGATCGAAAATCAAAGATGCCGTTCTATACGCCAAACAGTCGAAAATAAGATGAGCCGGACACGTAATGCGTATGAATGATAACCGATGGACAAGGGATGTTAGTGACTGGATTCCTCGGGATGTCAAACGTACTGTAGGAAGAACACCGACCCGATGGTCAGAGTTCTTCACGAAAAGCCTAGAAGAAGGATATGCTCGACGAGTCCCTAAAGCGAGGGGAACTCACTGGGCAACTCTTGCACGCGATAGGGAAAATTGGAGGATTTACTGGCGCCCGCTCGAGTCACTCGACGATCAACGGGACTACAGGTGATACAGGTGATAGTAAGATCTTAGGGAAAACGTAAAACAACAATGAGTCTGCTGCTTGTCCTGCTAAAGCTGTTGTTTTGGTTGTCTGGAAGGTGGATTTATGCTAAACTCTAGTTCCCGTTCAGCATTTTCTTAGCTGATTGTATTCATGGAGCAAGCAGAACTGAATTGTAAGCCACCACATTCTTGTATTTTTCATTCGGCATGGATGTCATGCAAAGGTTCCACAATATGTGATGGTGATACAGGAGATATTTGTGCTCATATTAAATGGAGGAAATAGGAGCCGGGCAGCACTGTGGTAGCGGCGCCGACCATCACAACCACGGTACTGGTTCAACCCCGCTCGAGCTCACCAAAGACAGTCTTCCCTTTGGGATCACAAAATTTGTTGTGGCTTGTGAAACATGAAGCAAAGATAAATTAAATTGCTGTATATAAGTAGGAAAAAGGTATGAAAACGTAGGAGACGCGAATTTCCCAACGGCTTACCGCCTAGCCGTGGCTAGTAAGTGTTCTTGGATGTCGGGCTGCTATGTACAGTGAGGGAATTCTTCCCTTCGGCAAATTTTCTCAAGCCGAGGAGAAGTTCAGCGTTTCCATTAGGAGTCCCAGCTTGGACAAATCAATGCCAGGATCCGCCACCGTCCTAATACCAAGGTAGTCGCATGGTGGCGAATATTCCTCTGATTTGCAAGGGCGGCGAGTGTCCGTGGTGATGTTGACCTAGGGACTCCAATAACCACAGTGGCTAAACCAACAAAACTCCGAACAAACGGTGATTTTGTTGGGGCTCACACAACCAGTGAGAACCGGCCGTTCAAGTATCCAAGTAAGGAAAAGGAAAAGTAGTGTGAACATGGACAATTATAAATATGTAGTCAGATATTACAGAAAAATTGCCATATCGGTTGGTAAACATGTAATCAGTTAGAAGAGAAGTTGTTTACTCACCTAAGTACCTGCTTTGCACCAGTGCAAAATGTTCTCGTTGTAGTTCTTCAAGTCTTTCCAAACAAGCATTGTGAGCGTTTCGCTCATTTGTCAAATTGTTCAACGTCTGTAATCTTATTTGTTTCGACAGTTTGTCACTTTAGAATTTTAATGATGCTCGTCTACGCAAGAAAAAATGAGCTGATGGTTTTGTTAGGCAAAACTCAGAAGCGCTTTGAACCAGCGATTGCCACTCAAATATTATTCAATGCATCATTGTGGTCCTTGCTTTGTCTTTCTCTCAGCCATCTTATACCGTAGCGGTGCTATCACCAGTCACTCGTTAACAGGTATGCAACTGTGGTTCCGAGTTTTGTTCACATATAGGCATTATTTTGTTTGTATTTTACAGCATGCCCTGCTAAGGAAACATAACAGGCAGTAGATTAAAGTTCAACTTCCTCAATTTTTACTAACTGCCTGTATTTTTTAATGGCAAGATTCCGGGCCGCAGGATGCGAAATATAACTACAATGTTGCTGAGATATTTGCCAAGTCTTCAAACCACTGATGTCTGTGGTGGGGATTGAACACGCTATTAGTCTTTCCGGGGGCTAACGCGTTCACCACCACATCAAGCGGGTCCTTCGTTTCGTCTGTCTCTCAGCCGTGTTATTGGCCTATAGGCGCTATCACACTGCAGACACCAGTGGTCTGGAGTTTTGCAAATATCTCAGCAACATTGTGGTTAAAGTTCAACATTGTCGGAGGACTTATTGTGAATATCCATCAACGTCCACGTATATCCGGAGACTTCACCTACAACACTGTACTTTCACGCTCCCACGTTAATCAGTCGTAAGGCAGCACAGATCTATTGCTAACAAGTTTAATAAAAGCAGAAAATTATAAAGTATTATAGCGACTAAGCTAGTGGGACGGCTAGTCAATGTAGCAATGCAGTAGTTACATTGATATTGGTACAGCGCATTGGTTAGAGCCGCCGTGCAGTACAAATTGGATCGATTCCACGTTACAGGCCCACCACCGCAAAATGATACCAAAGTTGTCTGGGAGGATAGCAGCACTGGCCCGATACATCGGTAGGCTACCGTCTGAACAGACGGAAAGAGAGAAAATCATGGTTTTTTATTTTTTCTATTTAAAATGTAACACTAAGGAAGTGGATGGCAACATTATCGAAGGAACAATGAACGAACGCGGTCAACTATGCTATTGCTGAATACAAAAGTGACGAAGTAATTCGATCACGGGAAGAGCGAGTGGTATAGGAAGTGGTCATGAAACGGGAAAAATTTTAGAAAAAGTGACTGAGTCTTTCTCAATGCTTGTGCAGCAACTTTAACCTCGACCACTAGAATTTTCTACAAAATCAATAAATTAGTCAGTGTGTCATGATCAAAGGGTACCGTTCCAATTATATTTGAGTAGATTGAATCCAGAATCTGGAAACTTTCAGGGCTCCGTGATAAAGTTCTATTGAAACAAAATCCGCTGATGTATTGTTTTGCTGGTTCTGACGATGAACGTTTGAAATAGGTCTATGTATCAACGATTCTGCATCTGAAACTAACTTTTTGTTGTGCATTGACAGCATCCAATTTCGCACATTGTACTTGATGCTGAAGATGACGAAGACGATCTTCTACCTACAATCGGCAACTTTGAATATTTTTGAATGAAATGAAAACTAGAGTAAAATTAGAAAAATAAAATTTTCGTTTAGTCACCATGAAATTTTGAGCCGAATGACCATCAAACTCATGATGGTGACCAATTATCGCTCGCCTTTAAAGGAATGTCAGCGCGTTATTCATAAATCACTGCTGCTTCATGATGGGTTTGAAGAAGATATCACTGTTGACAGCCTATTTCGGTATTCATATCCCGTAAATTATCCATCACCTTATGAGCGGTCGAGGGTGTTATGCATAGGTGGCTCCTGTTGCATTTTATGCCCTTTTATACCTTATTTTACGTCGGCAAATGAAACATGGTGCAGCGTTACCGAAACAGATAAGTGAAGGGTTACACTAGTAAGATTTTGCATCACAAAAAGTGCCAAGAAGAATCGCGTCGTCGATAACCGAAGACAAGAACCGTAACTGCATGCGTCAAGAATTTGCAAATCAGATGAACCAGACGTGTAAATGGATTCGCTGACAACCACTGGAAAAAGATCGTTAGCTAATGGATGTGTCTGTGATGTCAAGAGGAAGACCGCCTAACAGCTGCTCAGATTTCTTCATGTGAGGACGCTGAATGACAAAATAAAGGAGAAAAGTTTATTTTTGGCAGTTTGATGTTCAACGCAAAGAATACCTTAGAACAATCCATTGTCAACTGCGATGTGCTACTGTGATCTGTTCAGATCCCATTTGAATAATTATAAAAATGGTAATTATGCTATCGTAAGCGTTAAGAAATGTCTGTTTAAAGAGCTAATAAAGAAAGTTAACCTTTTCTAGAGCACTCATCGATCCTTTAATAAGTCGTTCGTCGAGCGTTAATTTGTCTAAAGCTGCATTCAATGCGCATCGTTGGCTCAAAGCTACTATCTGTAAAGTAGCTTTCATTTGCACAAAGATAATGCGACTAGACAATTTCGCAAAAAATAGCAATGAAGTGCAGGTTCTTTTTTCGAAATACTTTTTGGTTGTTTAACTCACTCGTTCATCGAGTTGATGTGCGTGAAATTGAAGTTTACTAAACTGAACGCTTTTGTCACGAAGCTGTTCAACTAAACGCTGATTGCGCATCTGAAATTTAAAATGGAAACCTGAGGCATACTGGAGAAAGGAAGGTAAGGAGCATGTTTGAAAGGATGAAAAACCTATAGAGAACTTCCCTTTGGAAAAGTTCTCTATCTTTCTGAACAATGGTATTCGATGACCGTGTGGCCGCCTCGTAGTCACACATCAAACACAGCAATGCAACTTTAATTTAGTTTGTCTACGGTGTGCTGTCAGAACTGGCGGGTGTTTCCAAATACGTTCTGCTTGCAACGCCATCGGTGGCATGTAGTATTCCTCCCATACAATGTACGCCAAGGCCGCGGAGCGGCCAACTTATGCTACGCATTCTGTTAAGCCGCTATAGTATCATACTGGCCCGACGATTCTTAGGCAATGGTGACACCCATCGATGTTCAAACTTCACGTTGCTGACATAGCGTTATCCGCAACCAGCCGCCTGACTGTGTTCCGTAGATGACTCTTCATTCACTGTTCATAGCACCGTTAACGCTCATGTAGCTGTCCTCATCGATTATGCTGAGATGCACCTCATCGCTATAATGTTGAAATCTTAGCTCAGCCGAAAACACGGCTCCTCATTATCACTCTCCGCCTCCGTCATACTGTCTCCCTCTCCACCCCAACATACAGTCTCCCTCTCCCGCAGCCTACTGTCTCCCTTAGCCGCCGCGCTGGCCGCGGATAGGACGAGCGGGGCATCGCGCACGGCTAACCAACAGTTATTCGTATGTAATCATTCACTATTACTGATATTACTGTATTAATGATGTAATAATGTTCTAATGCCATTATCTCGTTATTCGCCTCACTTCACTACTATCCATCGCAGCCCATCACTTTAAGTTGCATGATTCTCATGCCAATGCATTTCTATCATTATATATGGTATATTTATGTATATAAAGGTTTAATTACCCAAGTTTGAGGCTGGTACGACACAACAGCTAAAAGACCCGCGTGGCTAATATTCAACACAAACTTCAACGCTCTAACTCGCCGCTAAGCTATTTGTTACAAAACCCCAGATGAAAAAAAAGTGATAGCGAATTATAAACCTTGAGCTCTTCGATTTCCGCTTCAAGATTCTGCTTGTCGTGTCGCAATTTTGTTTCGCGGTCAACACGAAAAAGATTTCCTTAAAGGTTGAAAATACATTTGAAGAGTGAAAATGTTTGAAATAAATACTAGGAATTGTCCAGTTTACAGAGAATGTGAAGAAACTGATGGAAACACCCAATTTATTGAATTCTTTTAATGTTTCGTTGATTTATTACAGCTGGTATACATTGCAAATGTTTCTTATGGTGTTACTTTTACCTGGATGATCATAATTGTTGTGGACATTTAGGAATGAAGTCGCCTTCGTTTTCACTTTCGTTCGTAGATTATCCGAATCATCGCTGTCATCTATAGGATAGTAGGATACTGGACGGGGTGGCTAAAATTCATTGTCATTTCAGACTCCAAGCTTTTTACGCTTCGAATATATCCTTTGCTTGCTTCCAAGCTTAACTACGGGAGTTTTTGAGGGCTCTAGGTTTTCCAGCCCAATACTTTCAGGTTATAATTGAGAAATTTTAGCAGAAGAAAACGATCTCACCTTTGTTGCTTGCCGTGGTCGATGACTTGTGTTTTCTGAAATCTTTCAGAATTTTTTCACAGTGCTTGTTTTCGTTTTCCATAAAAAGGAGGATAAAGCTCTCGGCGTTGATCAATCCCTGAGGGATGCGCCATCCATTCAATTTTATTAAACATTGTTTGGAGGTGATTGAATATCTGGCCTTTGCAATGACCTGCGGTGGCCTATCGATGTGTCGAGGCACTGCTGTTATCCCTCCAGACAACACTGGTACCAATTTGCTGACCCCGGAAGGATGGAGGGCTTGGTGGTCCATGAGCGCGAGGATCGATTCCACGTTTGTGTCGCAGTGGCGCCTCCAGCCGCTGCGGTACAAGCGCCCACTCTTCGTGTTCTATAGCAGGGATTTCTTTTAAATAAAAAGAAAGCTCCACAAAACTAAATGAAAAGCCGAAAAAAGTGATAAATGTCACCTATATTTGCATACAATCCACTAGAATCGTCGTCGGATACTCGACGTTTCCGTTTCTTTGGAATTGGTTTCTTTTGAGTCTGCAAGGAGGTAGCCGATGTTGCTACATTTCGCTTTCGAAAACCGATCAACTCCAGGAACGAGGAACGACTCGACGCTGAAGTTTGAAGTTTTACTATCTAAACAACATTCGTCTGATTACGGACATGAAACACTTATAGTCTTACTCATAGCTTCGCTGGGATCTCTACTTGACGATGCTGAAGACGGACTCGTGTACTCCGACATGGACATGTCGCAACGACGAATAGCATTGCGGCGATTGCAACGTTCAATCTGCGATAACCTTAGTAATAATAGAATTTCAACTACAATGTCGATATAAATGAGTTCTTGCGGTTTCCGTGACGAAATTTAGTTCGGCCGTGAAGTTAAAATCCAGACACTTGAAAATGTTTTCTAATCGCCTTTATCTGAGCCTCCATTCTGTGAGATCTTAGTAAGACTGAGCACACGATATCCATGGCAATACGTATAAACCAATAGATATATAGGTACAAAAATACTGGAATAAAAAGCTTTATACAATAGTATGATGTTTCCCTCGTTCTTCAGGTCTGTAGGGCCTACCGAGCAACTCTATGACGTCTCAAGAATTAGTGAAAATCTTACCAATACCTGGTCAAGTACACAAATAATCTACAAGGTTACCGATGAAGTTACTAATATGTGCTGCTGATTACTGAATCTACTTTTTATTGGGCTAACTAAAAAATCACACGGTGTATCATTTACCTCAACGTATGTTTGATTGCAAGTTTTGTTCTAATTCATATCAGTGTGCTCTATTTGAAAACAAATATCTGTATGGTTAAGGAGGCACGGTGTGCACATCCACCGTCTTACCGGGTAGTCTCCTTCAATTTCACTATCACTTAGTTCTGGTTCAACCAACGGCGGAGCCCGAGTACGCGTTGACAGTTGTGAGAGATCCGTAGATATTGAAGACGTTGACATTGGGTCCTAGATAATTTGTATGTTCTGGAGTTTATACGTGACAGTAATAATGCTAACAAGAAAGATATGGGGAAAAAACGGTTCCGTCCACTCTGAATGTCTACTTCACCGCAACGAAGTGGTGAGTTAAGTGGCGGAGCTACAATATGGAGTAGTAGATTCATGCAGGGCTAGGTCACCAAATTTGAGAACGAGAAATCTTCAATTTTCATCTGAGATATTAGGTAAAAGAATACTAGTTTAAAGCGCAACCAGGGAAAAAAGTGGTAGCCGGTTGGTAAACCACTCTCTATTTTACACGCACCTTCTTGTGAGTGTAGTAACCTGTAATAACCTGCGAACGCAGTGGTGTGGCTTTCTCGAGAACGTGGGGTAAACCCTTAGCTTCCTCTTCCTCTCCCTATATAAGCGAGATATATAATAAAGCTGGAGTCGTGCTAGAGTCTCTACTACTGTTTTATGAAAACGGGTTAGTTGAGTACAAAGAATTGTATTAAATTCTTTGACTATGATAAAGTTGACTCTTGGTTAGATACAAAATATCATATTTCTACTTAAATGTTCGGTTTAGCATACCATTTTTGGTTAGGCTGTAATTTCACTTGTCGTTTAACGTCATAAGTTATCAGTTTTTTGCCACCATAAACGTTTTCTGTTTTCTAAAAACATCCACCACAATTATCTTAGATGCTCGGTGTTTATCGTGACATCGACTTGCATGAGGAGATTAGTGCTAGGAAGGGCGTAGGCTTCCGTTAGACCTTAAAGGACACAGATTAAAAAGATAGGAAGATAAAATAAAAGCGATTGTTCGAAAAGCGAAATTCGATTCTTTGCTCTGATCTCTCTCATAAACCCACTAAACCCTTTTCAGCCCTATAGTGTTGCCAACGCCTCACCAGTTACATAGAGTGCATTATTATTTTTTTCTCTTTTCTTTTTCACTTCCTTCTTTCCTTCCAACTGTTTCTCTCCTTCTTCCCCTCGCTCTCTATTATTTTGAGGTAAACAACTGAAGTGCTGGACAGGGGAGGGCAATAGCAAGTCAAGAAGACTAGACGTTTTGCATGAACGAAACTAAGAATACAGGTGCTCGTTGTTCAACATGTGGTAAATCATAGGCAAAATATCATTGGACTATCGAAGGAGAAAAATGATAACAGGTAGCGCCGAATAGGTATAGATGAACATTATTGTTCGGCAAGCGTTTTCGACGACGTAGGAAAAGGAAAAGGAAACTAGGAAAAGATCTGATTGCGTTCGTCACTTAGAGATGCCATTAACCGTGATTGAAGCTAACTTGTCTAATGTGAGCAACTACAAATGTAGTTCGTAACAAAATACTTTATAAGCACATAAGCATTACTAGAACAGATTATCGCCACGGATGCTAAATTAAAAGTCACATGGAGAATTCACACTAGAATGACGAATGGCGTCGCTTGTGAACAACCTTATCCTTGAGTTAAAGTGGAACTAATATTTGTCCGCCCTCCTTGGAAAATAACACGGAAGAATAAGGCATTCTTCATTAAACCCCTTTTTTCGTCCTTTTTTTTAGACGACCCGTCATCAAATATTGTTCGGAACCCAACACTTTTTGCATTCGTTTCTTCTTCTTTCATCCACTGTTCACTAAACTACGCGATTTTCGTGCGACGGTCTGCTGTTTGACGGTTTTCTGGTCTTTTATTTTAATTGTAGTCCAGCCGATTGTCCGTATCCGAAAGCTGATCATAGAATAGCCGAACCTGTGAGCTATTCAATCTCATGGACGACGGCGAGCTTTCCGCACAAGTTTGGTGCCGACTTCCCGACATCACAATGATGGGAGGCTCGTTTGATTTCGCAAGGAACAGAGCACAGGTCCTTGTGTGTCCACAACTGAATCATCATCACATCACATCACTATGACTGCGCAGCCCGCGCCTTTTCGTTGAAGTAGCCAACTTATTTTAGTGAATAGATTTCTTCCCTTGTTAAAATTTCTAGGTGGGTATCACGAAATTGTCTTAATCAGTATGTGGGAATTTCATCATCGTATACTAATACGAGTTTTTAAGTACGTGTGACTCAGTGGTTAGAGGTGCACTACAATACACATAGGTTCGATCCCACGCCCACGTTCACCGAGCCTTCCATGATGCCGAGGTCGCCAATTTTGTACTCGATCTGTCAGGGAGGATGGCAGCACTGACTCGATGCATCGATAGGCCACCGCGAGTCATTATATAGGCCGGTTATGAATTCAGCCACCGCTGACGATGCTAAGTGAAGTCGAGTGCATGGCGCATCCCTCAGGGATTGATTAACACCGAGAGCTTTATCGTTTATCATTTAATGCGAGTACCCCACAATCCACCATCAATTCTTCGATATCTTTGCGAATGGAATCAAGACATGACTAGAACCTTTCTAGGCGGTGTGGTTAGTCGTTCTCGTGCTCCAGTGCGTATTTCGGCGTGAGTAGCTCTACGAAGTCGTGGGAATATGTTTGTGTGAGAGTCGAAAATCGCCGACATTCGTTGAACAACGTTCTAAAATTGTGATAACATCATTGTAACATCAATTTGAAAGACATAGATCAATGAGCTAAGTGAAAACAAAGGTTACCTAAGAAGCATGCACAAACATTCCTGGAATTACATCTGGAGAATTTTTATAATACAATGATAATTCTGTTGTAAATCGACTTTTAGTTAACCATGGTATAAATAATCGAATACTTTCTTTCATTGGTAGGTTAATACGAAGTTGTTGCCCAACATTTATTCGGCTAACGACTGGGTACAATAGTTACTGTGTAGAAAAAATACGAAGTTGTTGCCCAACATTTATTCGGCTAACGACTGGGTACAATAGTTACTGTGTAGAAAAAATACGCCGAATACAGGTACATGCCCTTTCAAATCCTCCGCTTTGGAGTTTGAGGAAGTTGAAGTCCCTATTATCTGCGAAAGGTGATAAGTTCATAACTGAAAAAGCACCAATGTACTCCGAATAAAGGATAAATATTACGTGACTCAGAAATTAATGCCCGACTGCTACTTGCATTTTCAAAGTGGCATATTTTAGCTCGGAACAAACCTTAGTTAAAATTGAAATCGTTGGAATATGCAGATCTTTGCCAATAAGAGACGAGTTTACTTATACCAGTGCCATGATAGTCTAGACTTCTAGAAGCAATGAAGGCCTTAAAGGCAGTTTTGGGCTTGGCTTCTTTTTCAAACCATTTCTATCATCGGAAGCTGTCGAGATGCTTGAAGAAATAGAAATTGATTGGACAAAGGTCTTCGGAGCATGGTAGATAAAACAAAGTTTCATAGCCTAATTCACTTAGCCTGTGCAGAAAAGATAGTTGTGATGTGTGGCCGCGTATTATTACGAAGAAAGATTGGTCTCTTTCTGCTGAGCAGCGATGAGTCCAAACGTTGCGGAATCCGGTTAATTTTGTCGACTTGCTAAATGTACTTAAATGTACTTCTTCACCGCATTCATTTTAGGTAGATTTACAAAGGTGTGATGAAATAAGGGAGCAGCAAACTCCTAAACGGTATTACCTGTATCACCTGTAGTCTCGTTGATCGTCGAGTGACTCGAGCGGGCGCCAGTAAATCCTCCATTTTTCCCTATCGCGTGCAAGAGTAGCCCAGTGGGTTCTCCTCGTTCAGGGACTCGTCGAGCATCATATCTCTCTTCTAGGCTTTTCGTGATGAAATCTGACCATCGGGTCGGTGGTCTTCCTGCGGTACGTTTGATATCCCGAGGAATCTAGACGTGTGAATGTGGTCCATCGTACTAAATCCTTTTCGAAACCCTGCTTGCTCGCACGGCTGTCCTTCGTCCAGTGTTCTGTCAATCCTGTTTAAGATGACTCGAGTGAAAAGTTTGTAAACGACAGACACCAAGCAGATTGGGCGATAGTTGCCTATATCGTGTAGGTCCCCCTTCTTGAATAACAACACGGTCTTCCTTGTCTTCCACTGGGTAGGAATCTTGCATTCAAACAAGTAACGTGAGAAGAACCGAGCCAGTGTGCTTACGAGGACTGGCGGAAGGTTCTTCAGATGTTCTGATCTTATCCTGTCCGGATCTGGTGCTGTTCGATTTTTCACCGACGAAATGGCATGTCGGATTTCTGAAGGGAGAACCGGTGGAACAACATATCCATCCTCTTTTATTTCATAAGACGGAAGATGGACGTGGCTATCGAAGAGATCTGAGTAGTAATCGTGGATGATCTTCTGCATTGCCTTTCTGGACGCTGTTATTGTTCCGTATGGGCGTCGGAGTGCAGCCACCTTGGTCATGTAATTGGCGAAGCTTCGGCGGGCTTTGCGAATGCTTTTTGCCGCCTCTGCAGCTTCGACCATTACTGCTGCTCTTCTCTCTTTAAGATTTTCTTTAATCGCCTGTCTGCATTGTTTCGCAAGCTAGGACGTTAGTCCGCGGTTGCCTGCAGCTCGTGCGAGTCCACGCTGGCGTATTAGCTCGAGAGTTTCTGGAGACAGACGTCTCTTGGTGACCTTCGAACTCTCAGCTTTCATGGCGCTAACGTGAAGATGTTGAATGAGCCGATCGTATTCCTCGTCGATGTTGTCGACAACGGCATCATCCCAACAGCCGACTAATGAGTTGAACAAGTCCCAGTTTATGGTGGTTCTGGGACTTCGGTTTTTGAATTTGGCGGCTTTTTCTCCTTTCCGTGAGAAATATAATCTTGCACGAAGGAGACGGTGGTCTAATACCATCCGGTGTAGAATTTTGGGACAACAGCGACATCGGTTAGGCGAAACTTCCTATTTACTATGATGTGGTCTATTTCGTTATGGTACTCTCCATTAGGAGATTCCCACGTCCATCGTTGAGAGTGAGGCTTCTGGAATTGCGAGTTACCATGGATGGTTTTGGTCGCCATGATAAACTCAGAGAGCCGCTCACCCTGTTCGTTCCATTCTAATCCGTGGGTCCCAATGTGACGTCCCTCAGACGATCTCCTTGGTCCGATCTTGGCATTGAAATCTCCAATGATGACCTTCAAGAATGTATGGTCTTCTCTGTAGAACCTCTCCAAGTCCATGTAGAACGCTTCGACTTCTTCTTCGTCATAGTTTGATGTTGGCGCGTAAACGACGAAGATTGTCAAAGCCGGTGTTGATCCACATCTTTTTAATCGTAAACGTCCGATTCGGGTTGTAAGCTGTTCGAATGAATCGATGTTCATGGGCAAACTCGTGTTGACGAGAACGCCGACACCGCCTACGCCTCTACTCTCGCATGTTGCCAGGAACAGTTCTTCTCCAGTGTCACAGACAGCGTTGAATGGGTGGCGTCGTCTCGTTTCGGACAGGCCGATGACGTCGTATGAATACGCCTAACAAATACAGAAAGTATGTGCCAAATCGGCGCAGCAGAAACATGGAGTCCATCCCTGGATCCACCTGCGTCTCAGGGAAGCATAGGTCGCTCTTGGCTCGCGATTAACCCCCTATCCGCCACCTGGGGACGCGCCACGTAGCCTCGCGACTAACCGGCTCGAGATCCCTCATATGAGGGAGATCGGTGGCCCAAACGGTAAGCATGCAATTTTGGCTTTAAGCAACTACAGCCAAGATTCATCGTTATCCAATCAATGGTCCGTTCGTCGCCAGCCATCGTAGAGATTCATTTCTCGCCAAATCACAGCACTTTCGAGAAACAAGTTGTTGTGGTTGAGCAGAAAAGACGCCGATGATACCTCAGAACAGCGACTGCTCCGGTTGCTGTTCAATTCTAGATGCCTCCATTTGTGTTGCTTTAGGTACCATCTAATGTTCCCCTGATAATCCGCAACAATATGGATTCTAACATCGAATCCTGCTTCTAGCAAAGTCTTCAATTCATCGTCCTCAGTAGCAGAAGCACTCCGCGACCTCGCTCATATTCGATTTTCATTAAATAGAATTCAATAACGAAATTTTGTCAATCAACGTTGCACTGGTCGTTGCACTGGGCGTTGGATGGCTTGTCTCACTTCCCCTTGGCCCCTATTGGAGCCATTTCGCTGCACTGACTCGGAGCTGGAATTTCTAGGAGCACATCTGTGAAAGTTTCTCCTCAAACATCTGAAATTTTAGCCTTCAACATATTTCAAGCGTGCAATTTATCCCAAGATCGACTTTCTATTAACCAATCCTAATCACAATTTATGTTTGTATTATAATACATTATTACTTTAATACTTAATATATTTCTATGTGCAGAATGAAAGCCCATAAAATAAACATTGTAATGATGTACAATAGCACAGCGTTCAAAAAAGTTGTTGCTGATGCATATATACATGTATATTTTTGTTATAAAATAAAAAACACAAAGCCCTCTACGTTGATCAATTCCTGACGGAGGCACCATGCATTCAACTTCATTAAACATCGTTAAAGGTGATTGAATGAATATCTGGCCTTTACAATGACTTGCTGTGGTCTACCAATGTGGCGAGTCAGTGCAACTATCCTCCCATGCAAGTCTGGTACCAAATTGCCGACCGTGGAAGTATGAAAAGCTTGGTGAGCCTTGGGCGAGGGACCGATTGTAT
This sequence comes from Angiostrongylus cantonensis, assembly GCA_009735665.1. Lineage (NCBI taxonomy): Eukaryota > Metazoa > Nematoda > Chromadorea > Rhabditida > Metastrongylidae > Angiostrongylus > Angiostrongylus cantonensis. Next base: position 1,308,892 of record MQTX01000083.1, on the reverse strand, counting down.
TGGAGGCCGCCTCAGACCACTGAGCTACACACGCCCGTTCATATATGTATGTAAATGTAAGCATGCATACATATTTATATATAGATGTACACATATTTGCATATATACATGACCTGTCACTCGTCACCGTGTCGACTATTCGTCGAGTGACTCGAGTGGACGTCAGTAAACCTTCCACTTCTCCCTCTCGCACGCGAGAATAGCCCCAGAGGGCTCTGCTTGCTCTAGGAACTCGTTATCTTTCTTCCAGAGTTTTCGTGAAGAGCTGTAATAATTCGGTCGGTGGTCTTTCTGCAAAACGTTTGACATCCCGAGGTGTGCAATCATTATCGGCTCTTCTTCGTTGGTTGCCGTTCATAAGCTTTACGTGTTCATCCTACATCATTTTTAACAAGTTGTCGTGTAGAACGGTACCTTTTATTTTTGATCGTTGACGTTGATCGGATCTTCGGATCCTTTCGCTTGTTTTCGTGATCCGTGTACTTCTATTCTCGTCCTCCGACTGCGTGTTCAATAACACTGTCCATCCAATCTTTCATCCCGCTTACGTAGCGACCTGGCTTTTGAGGCATACGTTAAGGCAGGAAGAATACAGAGGAGTCGAAAAGCTAGGCACGAGGTTGGGTGTTCTTCGTTCTGATCACTATATCCTCGACGCTTTTGAAAGTTTCTCAAGCCACTCTCTTCCTCCTGCCCAACTATAGGGCTAAGTCGTTCATTATGCTGTTTTTCCGATCCGAATAGACTTAATTGGCACATCTGGAGACATTCGCACACTTTGGAGCGAATGGGGAAAAAAACAATCTGTTCATGATGAACATTGCTTTCGCGAGATTTATCGAAGACCGCACGCACACATATATGTAGTCATGTATATATAGGAGCGTGCACATGTTCTATGGTTCGATCGAGTCATTGTATAGGTCAACTATTCATTCGGTCACTTTAAGCGATGCCTGATGAAGTAGCATGCACGGTGCATCCCTTAAGAAACGAGAGACGTCGATTTATCCTTTATACATATTGAGATTCAAGAAATAGAAATGAAATTTCATTTAATTTTTAATTTTTTGATTTTTTATTGAATTTTTTTGAATTAATTTTTGGTCAATCTAATAATAAAAAGCTGCAGTAAATCTTCTGAGAAAGAGCAATTATGATGAAATGCGATGTATCATTGTTGAAATCGCTGACATCCTGGTTTTCTTTTTTCACATCCATTTTTAGCACAAATATTTTTTACTGTTTTACCAGCAACGCTTTTTAAAATTATTTAAAGTCGAAATTGCTAAGACTTAGCACTTTTGATCGTGATGGGGGCGGAGCGAGTCGGGTTTTTAGACGTCGATTTTCTGTTCGTAAAGAACCAATTTCGTCCACAAGGCTGCATAGAACACCTTAATTCGAAGCTACTAGAAATCGTTTTCGACATTATTTTTGCTTTGAAGCTCTACTTATACTCTTATAATTTGTCTCCAAATATTTACACAAAAAACGCACTTGCAAATAATAGCTGAGAGACAGGAAAAACGAATGACCTGAATGGTGTGGTGGCGAACACGTTTGCCCCCGGAATGGGTAATACAACGTTCGTTCTCCACCGCAGACATCTGCGGGCAGAAGTTTTGCAAATATCTCAGCATCATTGTGGTCGTATCACACGTAATACCCTGCCGTGGGAAATTGTAATAGGCGACCTTCTATTAACCTCGGCAGTGATTAGTAATTCGCTGCTTTTTTTTGATGAACAAAAATGAGGGTGTTACTTTATTCATTACTGGAAGTCAGCAGAAAGTCTGTTAGCCTGGAAAGTCAAGTTAACCTTAATATATGCAATCAAACATTTGTATAACCTCAACTGATAAGCCACGACACCTATTTTTCAACTGCGTTAGAAATAAAGCGGTTTGCTCGCATAATTACATATTTCCACGAGTCTTCCATTGAGTATTTCACGTGGAAAACAATCGTGCAGAGTTCCTCACATAGAAGAGTAAACAACCACTCTCACGTTAAAATATCAGTCATAGCTGTTGTGTGAGATCCCAAGTGATAATGGGGCTCTTCCCTTCGGTTTATTCGGTTCAGATGAAGGTGGAAAATGTTTTCGATTATTGAACGAACGGTGAGACTACATTAAATTTACCCTCAAGAAACCTGTGTCGTCCAAGCAAGACGCTGAATTGCATAATTTGCCGCAATTCTAGAAACGTAAATTGCAAGAGTTAGTGTACGGTATACCTAAGTAAAGCATTCGAGGGCTAATCGGCGAAACGGGTAGAACAACATATGTTCATATTAAAGAATACTTAGATGATAAGTTCGGAGCTTATGAGAATGCTCTAGTAGGAACGTGCAGGACGCAGACATAATGTGGAAGGTTTTGAAGTGGAAGTCGCCATACTCGCAAAGGAATCGAAAACTTCGACGCGCAAAACCCTGGAAGCATTGTTAAGTTTCAAGAGTCCGAATATGAGCCGCAGGGAAGAATGCATCGTTATCACGCATGAACTCACACAATGCCTCACACTGATATTTTAATGTTAGAGAGCCACATTTTCCATCCATGTAAACTCTGTGCGATTGGTCTTCACGTGAAATACGCAGCAGAAGACTCGTTGAGAGTGGTGAATGTGTAAATAGCTGTTTTATGTCTAGGGCGGTTGAAAATTAGGAGTCGTAGTTTTTCTAAAGTTAAGGTTTTTCAGCAGGTGGCTAACTAGATTGCGATTAGTTTGACCTTTATAGGTTCTAAAGAAGTCGAAATCCTCCTAAACAGCTTTTTTATCAGTGAAGAATGAAGCAACAACCTCGCCTTTGTTCATCAGGATAACATTAAGTTATTTGATCAGTGCCGAAGTTAATGGGAAGTGCGTCTTGGGAATTACTATTGAATGTTAAAGAAATAAGATCATTCAGTAAATCGATACTGAGAATAGGCGCTGGATCTTGTGGTACTTCGTCATCTTGTTCGCTATTCTGAAGTGAAGCACGCATATCTTCAAGTTCGCGTAAGAATTCATCCTCTTCCGATTCATACCTGAACGAAGTTACGAAGTTATCGATGGGGTCACTTGCAACAAAGTTCATAAAAACTATCTGCTAAGTCCTTGTCTTTCGAGAGGTTTACTTCATGAATTTAACAACATGTTGGTTCAGTAGCCCCAGATTCTAGCGATAGACGACTTTGTTGATCGAAGACCAACTTGACAATTAGTGCTTGTATTTATTCACAAACAGTTATTAAAATATGTGATACCAAATATTTATTTTCCCACTATTTTCTCGGTTTTTCCTTTGTTTCTTGGTCGTTCTCAATGAGTAATCTTTAGCCGGTTTGTCATTATGCTACGTGGTGCTTCCCCAGAGAGCGAGTAGAAGAGGGTTTAACGAGGACCATGAGGGGAACTGCACTTAACACGCGGCGTTGATGGATGCAAGGAATGAGGCACAGGTCCCGTGATAATTCTTGTCAACATGGTTTTTACGTAGCTCTGTTATTTGTTAGTAAGCTACTGTTTTTATGACATGCCCTTGATGAGATTGTTATGAATGACCTGACGAGAAGCTGTTAACACAACATTTGGTTCACACTGGCTAACATATTGCTGACTTCGCATTCTTCAGAGCTGATTTTTCGTTGTCCGCTGCTTTAGCACATTGGATATTTCCTACATCAGTCCGCGTCTGACGGTTTGAAAGCTACAAAGAGAAGCCTATTTCATGGAAAAAAAGGAAATCCACGCAGACAATCGGGATTTCAGAAGGAGTTCAACACGAAAGAGCCCACACATTTAAACTCGTTGAAGTTTAGTGAAACTGCAGCGAACCGTTCTACCAAAATATCGTCTTAAGAAAAGCGTTCGACTCAGCTGCGGTAGAGAAGGTTACGAAAACCAGCAACGTACACATAGAATTTCTTTTCCGAAATTTCTCTTTTTTCTACCGACATAGTTAGCACCGTAACAAATGAGTTCCAATTAGGTGATTTCGCTCAATAATGTCGTTAAGTTCTTCTCTTAAAATTGACGTGCGCATATTAAAATGGTATCACATAGGAGTAACAATCAACCATCAGCAACTATCTTCAATTTATTGATGACATTCGCCTTATAGGACCAAACACTCTAATTCTGTCTTATGATATCCTCGACTATATACAAGCTTACACGAGCTTGTCACAAATCTTCATTATGGCTAAAGTTTCGATGGTATCGCCTTCTATACAGTCGCGATGATTCGAGTTGACTGATCCTACGAAGACTTAGGCCGCAAAAAAGCAACTGCTACGGACATTCGAATTGAATCATTAAAAGCTTTTGGTAGAGCTTACGAGACTACCAAAAACCTCCTAAAACAAAAAGAGTCCTTTTCTTTGTATTCACTGTTCTAATTCCACACTTCTCTTTTCATTGTACCTCTCGGAAATATGGACATTGCGTAAAGATGTGAAAGGGGAGTCAATAGTCAAGTGCTCAACAGGAAAACCGGCGAATAGATGTTCAGAGTTCGGGTGTTCTGGAATAAAACTATTGCTCTTTGAGTCCTTAAACAGCAGGGCTCTACTAAAGAAATCATCTATGCGGCACTGACCAATAGAAACTTTAGTGACGTCTGCATGAGTTGTTTCGTGATTGACAGACAGTTCAAGTTGAGGTGGTAGCGCAGAATTTTCAATAACTGACAAATTTCTAAGCTTAAAGTGACCTTAGCAGTAAGCTGAAAATGGCGGAGATGGCCAAAGACTTTATCCATATGAAAAATGATGATAAACCTTTTGTTTAAACACTTCCCGTGCTTTATTGTATGTACTATTTTATGGATTTTTTGAAGTGTCATTGCGATTTTTCGTTTCATAGTTATTAGCAAAATAAAATTTTGCCAATCCAAAAAGGCTTACAAATAAAGTATTAGCTCATATTTATTAATTATTACATTTTTGCAGATGTTCGCTGCTTTTCTATTTACGTGTCGGGTAACGCAGAGACAGGCATGCTGTCCATTACGAATACAGTTTTACTTCGATCCTGCTCCCGACCATCCCAGTCTTTTGACCCTCTGTGGTCGGAAAATTGAAAGTACATCGCAGGCACTTTTTGCATAACAGCGAAATACAACAACAACGAAACTTTTTGAAATCATAATAACGCTGAGATGTTTGCGAATCTCGTACACTGAGCCTCGAACCCGATATTACCCTCTCCATAGGTTCACATGCTATTCACTGCATCACCGACGCTCTTGTTGTGCATTTCTCTCAGCAAATTTTTAACTTTAATTACCGTTAGAGTAAAGGAGTCGCTGAGAGAAAGGAAGAGCAAAGTTTCGATGACGTAGTGAGTTGCAGATAAGCTACTGGGAAGGATGATCGCGGGTTCGAAGCTCTCTTGAAGTTCCGAGTTTTGTTCGTATCTCAGCAAATCTAGGAGCTGTGAAAAGACAATAACACGTACTAAATTGAAAATTACAATCTTCTGTGTTTCAACCACTGTTTTCAAGAAAGCCACTTTATTTCACCTATTGAATTGCTATCGCATCGTAGACTACTGTAGTTGCTCACCTCTCACCTTTTTTTTTCTCTAAATCTAGGAGAAGATCATGATTTCTTACCAAGTACTTCTAAGAGTGACAGAGTGATTCATTTATAAACTTTAGCAGCAATGAAAAGTTAATTTTCCACTATCAAGGAAAGAAATTATTAAGTTTGCTCTTCGTTACATTTCTCTCCTGCACTAGTTGTTAAGAAATCTTCGCTCATCAGCCATTATGAAACCTCATATTGGACAACTAGCAAAATCTCATGCATTGGAGTTAGTGGAGTCTTGTTGATTAACTATCACTAAGATCGAAAAATGAATAAAGAAGGAAACGACGAATGAGGAGAGAGAGAGAGAGAGAGAGAGAGAGAGAGAGAAGGGGTCTCATTGGTCTCATTATAATGCTACAGGACTTATTGTCCATCGTCAGCAACCTTCTAGCGACTAACAGGTCTAAAGTGAGTACCTAATGACATTTTTTTTTCTCTTTTTTTTCTTGTTTCAACTTTCGCAATCTTTGCGAATAAACGTTAAATTTGTTCTATAATAGTAGTTCGGTTGCATACTTCTCTGACAAAAATATCCAAAATTTAATCCTTAAATTGTTTTCGTCGTATTCGTGACAATTTATTGAAAATCTTTGCAAAGCCAGTATTTTAGACTTTTCAAGCACAGTTGAGAATAATGATATATGAACTGTCATTTTTTGTGATTCTTTTCACTTCAGAAAGGAATGAAGGGAGAAAGAAAAATCGATATAGTAAAAGAATTAGTGCTTTCAACATTTCCCTTCTAATTAAACCAACTACTTTTGCTCGATTCAGCTACTTGTCGAATCCTCGCTTTTTCAACTCGGTAGCAAGACAGTCTTTTCTCAGAAATAACTATCCATTTACAACATCGTAAAAGAGCATGTAGAGCGCCTTAAACCTCAGTTTCTAAAAATAATGAGATATTATACATGCGCCATGTCATGAAAAACGCAATATATAATGTATGGAGGTTAAAGTACAAAGCGTTCAGTGTCAGTCATTTTCCCGGAGTGCTGCAATTCATTTTTACTTAGTCCACATATTAGCGGGCTGAATAAATAGATATTAGGCATTTACAATAACTTTCACAAGCCTGGATAAATCAGCTAAGTGTTTTATACCCGTTTAGTACTAAACTGTCGAAAAGAGGAGAGGATAGTGTGCTTGGTTTGCTCAGGACATGAATTGAACCAATGACCACATGTGTCTGTTCAGGGCACGCACTGCTCTACACACACGCGCATAATACACATAAAGCAATAAGGCATAAGTTTTAGATTACGATTACTTCTTGAAAGTTTAAAGAGAATTTCTTGATGTTATCAAGTTCTGACTCTTCCATTTCACCGTAGAAATGCGGCCGACAAAAGTGGATCATTCTCGTGGGAATTCATCGTCACCATTTCTCATCTATTGTGACATCGGTGACGCAGTTTCTGGACACTTTCGTTCGTTCGATGACTTACGACGTGACACTGAAGTCCATGTTCGTCGCTAGTAGATCTTAACCAGAAGAGCAATCCCTCAAGGGAAACCAACAGCGTGACGGGGCAATATGGGCGGTGTACAGCAAGCGATGATGAATGTAGCATTATCGTTTCATCTTACTATTCTTCTCGTTCATTATTCCACCACATTGAATATTATTTAAAATGCACTTTATGATCCAGCGTTATCAAAAGCTCTTCCTGTATTTCTCCTCCACTCAAGAAAACCGCAATCGGAAATATCCATTCTTTAGTTCTTTCCCGTGAAGTAGCAAATTCGAGCCATTGTTTAAGTGATTAAAGAACTTCAAAAGCTATTAGGATTGTGCAAAAGCAGTAATACTTTGCCAGTATGATGCGAGTCTATTTATTCCAAAAACACCTGTTACATGAGGTCACAATGTTCTGGAATGGAAAAATTCCTCCTAGACATTTTTTCCAGCTGTTTCCTTTTCGAGAATTTCTACTTAGAAACAAGTTATTAATAAGGAAGAGTTCTTTGACTTCATTCGAGATCGAACCAAAGCTTTCCGGATATTGAGCGGCTTTGCTAGCACCGCACCACAAGCCCCGCAATACCAATTCCTCATCATTCACATAATAATGATCTTGGATATAATGATCTTGCAATCTCATAAAATACATAATGACATTGTCTTTGTGCACTACTTCAATCGTATTTCTTCTTCCTGAACTTTGTTAAATGTACTGCTAATGAACAGCATCTCATTAACACCAAATCATTTCAACTATTGTTGCTTGACCACTCACTCGTCAAGGTTTATTTTTGTTAGTTTCAAAAACTTATTTCTCACAATTTTTTCACATATGTACGTTAGTAACCTGACTATCTTATTACTATGTCATGTTATCGTCATTGATGTTATGTAGACTTGTTTTTACGAAAAGCGATGGATCCAACTAACAATGGCGTTATAAAATTCTGTGCAAAATCAATTAGAGAAAGTGCTATCTGACCTGTCCAGTATCTCTCTGACCGAATAGGAACCGGACGAGTTTGCAGAGCCGGCAGTAGCCGCTGGAGTGATGGCGGTCATTTTCGGGAATGAAGGGCGCTGTCCCACCGGGCTTCTCTCGTTGATCGGTCGGTGTAAAGTCATTCGGCCAAAACAGCCGGATCATCTGCACCCATCGTTGTCACAATCGACAATATCGAGTTGAATGCGCGAAAACATGCTGAGGGATCCTAGAAACAGAGAGCATAGACATCTTCAAAGATGATACCCGAGGTGGAGAAGTGAAGAACATTCCGATGGTATCCTCTGTTAGCCATAAATGAAGACGGCACTAGGAACGATAGAGAACGAAGTTCCTCGTATGATTTAACGATAATCCACCATTTTTCTACAATCTTTCATCAGTTTTTATTCTAAATGGAAATTTCTATTTTCCAGTTTTTCCCTTTTTTTTTCCTTATTAATGAGAGCTAATGAGTGCCTAGGTAATTCATATATGCAAGAGAATTTGATTCATAGACAACCTTGCATCTATTCATTTCTCTTATCTTCGTGGAAGAATGAAAAAGGAGAAAATCCCGAAAACAATTCTCTTGAATAATAAACGTGAATCAAGAATAACTTATCAAGATAAAGACAGCTCATGATCAAATAGCGAAAAAGACTTAAGGATAACTTAGATAAAAAAATAGCCTACCCATCCTCAAAAATAACCCTAAAGGCGGTGGCATATTTTGCATTCAACTGATATACTACTTCTTTCGTAATATTTTTTTTTCGTTAGATTCCGCAGTTAACCGTTCCAGGGTGTGTTCACCACCTGTTGCCAGTACCAGTCCCTTAGTTTACTCTAAATTGGGCTTCCCAGTGGTAACAACGAGCTCGTCAGTTTATGTGGTCTTGCTTGTGGTTGAGGGAGGAAATGTACCGCAGCTGCACATCGCAATTTGACACCCTGGAATACCATCCAGCAACGACGTGGCGCTGAACAAATAGAGAATGCCCACTTATATTATTATTATTATTGATATAATTATTAATATTATTAATATTATTATTATCATTATTATCGTTATTGTATTTGCCGTCACAGGAAATGTGAACAATGTTTCATTAATTGCTAATTGCGCGTACTTAGATTATAGTACGCAACCTTTTCATATTTATTTAACTAACCCAAAGCTTAACAATTTTATATAAGAGTTGGAGGTCTCCAGCTAAGGTTGATTCATAATTCATAAGCATTTATCTTTATGAGAACCAAATGCTGCTTTTTTTTAACACAACTCAGAACTCACCTGTATAAACTGTTATCCCTTCATTATTGAGTAACTTAAGTCGCCAATAAATTCTCCATTTAAAGGCGGCACAACGAGCTCCGTACGCTCAATGGGAGCGAACATCAGCACGTTTTGAAACAGGACCCTACCTCTTGAATGTGACTTAAGTGTGTGAAACAGTAGGAAGCCCGTCTCAAGGCAAGGTACGCTGAACTTAGAAGAAGTTCGACATCTTCATTCGAAAAAAGTAGGTTGTCATTGCCGTCATCACAAACAAATAGAGGCCTACTTGCTAGCAAGCGTGAAGGTGAAGCCATACTACTTCGTAGGAGACATCAAAGGCACGGAGAATCCACCGAGTTATTAGTCGACTCGAAAATGTTTTGGGTTCTGCAAGGTTCTTTCTAGTTCTTGAGACGGGTCGGCTATTTAAGTATCAGGCGCGTTATTTTCGTGAATAGGTAGCTACGAGTAGCCACCATTAGCGGTGTATTTTTACTTGTAACTGCGTCTGTTATAAATATCAAGCTCTCCTAAACATAAAATTCTGATGGGCCTCAACCAGCACAGCGCAATTTGGCACTAAAAAGTGTTTACGGTGCAGTTTTGTTTAAGAGATCAACGTCTTACTCATGAGCCTGGAAAGGGGGAAATTACTGTGGAATTCTCGTACTTTCAATGTCTTTTAAATACCTTTTAAAACCAATTTGAGATAGATAGCTAACTATTGTTTTGTCATAGGACAAAATATCAGCTTTATTACCATTCCTGTCATCTAATCGTTCGCTGGATCGCTGGAAAATGGACGCCGAACTATTTATCGTCAATGTGGTATAACCGTTCACAACAAGCAATGTTTATTGCAGTGAACATCTCCTGATCAAACTCTAAGTCGAACTGCAAATTCCCTTAATGGTTTCAAAAATGCTATTTACATGCCGAAAAAGAAGCGTTGAAGAAGGCTTTCTAAGGACTGGCAAGAATATTTTGCTATTACGTACATTTATTCGGTAGCAAAATGTTTCTCATCGTCAACGATACTGAGTCTTAGAATGTTTTTAGATTCAAGGACTGTTTAGAAGTATTGTAACTTCCTTTTGAATAACAGCGATCATGCACAGAATATATCCATAAGACAATTGCACAACTTGAGTAAGAAACACTTCCTCATTTGGCAATTTTCCTGAACATGTCGCTTTTCTATTAGAATAAGTTGCATCCTATAAAAACCACCTGACGGACAACGGCTATGGACTGTTAAAATTGCCGTCTCTCTCATTTCAACTCTTTCGTCCGTAGAGGCCACGCTGATTCGGAAATGGATCAGGCTGTAGCTTGTCGTTTTTTCATCCTTCTTACTGAATGATTTATGGATTGCTATTTGAGTGAGGTCTTCTCTGGAAGGCTATGGTAGTTCTGCCACACTTTCATCCATAAATACAAATATGTTTGTCATATGCATATGTTTGTCTGTTGCCTGTGGATCGGTTATCTTCTCACGTCACTGTTGTTTTGATTCTTCGAACCACCATTTTTCCGAAATTTAGGGACTGCGTTATTAGAGCGCTGATAGTTCTTAACCATCAGTGATAGCCTTGCTCTTGTGGTTGTAATGGAGAACGGCAGCGACTCATACGATTATTTGACAAACCCATCGGTGACGATATAGCATACTGAATTCAATTAAAAACAATTTATTAAAAACAGATAACATTACGTTTTGGTCGCGTCGTAGTCTAAAATTCCTATCACGATGAAGTTATGAGCAAGTATAGTAAATTTCAGCAAAGTTATAAGATTTTGAAAACCTTAAGATAAAAAGGCGACGCAAAACTATGGTTCTGGAATATTTGTCCCCTCAGTAATGACATTTCCAAGAATAGTTCACTGGCTTTCCTTCTTCTACGTCTACTCTTCTCTACATTGGATCGACTTCGACAGTGGCAGTGCTGAATAGTTTTTGTGAAAAAACACGAAGATAAGGCAAAGCTTTCATTTCCTAGGACGAATCCTGAATTAAATAACAAGATGATCTCAATGTTATCGAAATGACGGGGCGGATACATGAAATGACACGGCAGTATTGACAGGTGATAGCGAGTTGTCACCTCTGTGAGCTGCTTTCTCGCCCCGAACGATCAGGCGGACTACATTGCATTTTTAAGCGATTGCTTCCGAACTGATTAAGCTTATTAAGTGAAAGGAAGTCGTGAAAATTTTAGTTCTTTTCTTTGGGATGCTTGACGATTCTGTCTTTGCCGACGAGTAACTGGTATGGGAATGATAATAACCTTTCAGGGAAGTTTACCCAATAATGAAAAACAAGAATTCATCATAGTTTTCACAAAAGCCCTCGCCAATGCGAAAGACCAGCAACCGAAAAAGAACGAGATTTTTTTTGAATCACTTATTTGATAGTTCGCTTCACATACAGATTAACAACAACTACCACAAGCGAATTCCTTGTAATGATGTTCCGTTGGATAACGTACTATCGTAGCTTTCCAAGCATCACGAAAGAGTCAGTAGCAGTTTGAAATAATTTAATGCAAATGTCAAGACTAACACAGGGAACTGCTAGGCCTCTTAGCTGTAGGTTTCAGCAACGATGCTTGGAGATAGCGGGACTTCGAAGCAAATATGGATGTAGTTGTCTGTTTCCCTGTCGACCAGTTATGCATGGAAGAATAAAGTGAAGACCAAATGAAGTAAGATTTCGAAATCCTTAGCTTGAATATTTTTTGAAACAGTAGGTGTTAAGTCTAATTGAACGAATGCTTTGCTTTAACTGAGTAATGTATGTCGTTTTTTAGAACATGGAAATGGCCATATTTCTTTCTTTGTTTTATTTTCAATGTTACACTTCCTATATTTAGTAACTGCTTCGTTATTTGCTCTCGACATGAGCAGCATCAACTTACTTTTGACGAGGTCTATCCTCGATTATGTTTTTAAGCCCTCACTTGCAATTGCATCTTTGATATAAACTAGGTGAGGTTCACACAACAAGTTATTTAAGTTTTAAATAAATTTGCTAACAAGTACAGAATAATATCTGCACGTGTTTCAGCTCTTCGATAACTAGCGTTTGGCTAACCTTGAAATTTTGGTTGACATAACTGATGGAAACTCTAAAAGAATTCCTTGAAAAAAAGTTTCTTGGCGATTTTACGAAGACCATTTTCAGAAAATTTTTAAAAGAACGTCTGTTACCTGCAACCCTGCTAGTCATCATATAACGCCGAACGTTCACCATGGAGCTCATTTTGTTCCCATTGCATATCAGATCTCATTTGTAGCTTAAATTATTCAAGAGATACGATGAACGTCGCAGTCCTGGTACAGTGACCTGCTCGTGTTCTATTGCTTCTGTTACGAAAACAGCCAAGTTAATAGTTTTCCTGGTTCGCTCTGCCATGGCAGAGGCTTACTACTACCTGGTTGGGAATCTCTGAAGCCTTTTTGGATCATGGAGTGTATTGAAAAGACAAAACCTCGTAGTATCTTGCAGATGGCCTTATATCCTAGTAAGATCCATTGACCAAGAATAGAAGATTGATCAATGGTTACAACTGCAAGGCTTCATCAGATAATTTAAAGATTTATTGTGATTTTGGCTTCAGGGGCGCGTGTGGCGCAGTGGTTGGAGGCGCTACTGTGACACGCACATGGAATCAATCCCTGCGCCCATGGCCCACCAAGCCTCCCATCCCTCCGGGGTCGGCAAATTGTTACTTGTCCGGAAGGATAGCAGCACTGGCTCGATACATCGGCAGGCCACCGAGAGTCATTGTAAAGGCCAGATATACATTCAATCACCTCCAACAGCACTTGATGAAGTCGAATGTATCTCCCTCAGGGATTGATCAACGCCGAGAGCTTTTTTTATTTATTGTGATTTTGAGCTCTTTTCACTTTACGTATTCCACTACTTGCACTACTGTGCAGTTTTTCTTTCTCGAGTATGCTTTTGCATGAGATAAAGGAGTGTGCGTTTTGGTAACTTTAAGGCTACTTAAGATTTGCTTGATAAGAAGGATGCTGGTAGTGATCATTTCATGTTTTAATGTGGTCGTCATGTTTCCACATGTTGCTGGGTGACCACTGGCTTCGGCTTGTTCAGTAGATCTGTTTTTCGAGTTCCAGTAGGAATTTTTGACAGCAAAGGTAATTGTGGGGCGTTGACTTTTTGTTACTGTAGGTTAATGGCCGTCAATTAGTATTTTTCGTGGGTGTCGATGGATGCGCACACGGGATCTCTAGCAAGTTAAACTAAACCACAACGGTAATCATGATGCGGTCATCTCAAACGTTGCCAAACGTTGCGCCGTCTCCACACGACCACAAATAAAGCATCCTTTCATAGAAACACATACTACGAGTTAACCACTCTAACGGTGACGTCTTAAAAGTACGACGCTCTTTGTATCTTTGCGTGCATTGAGTGCATGGAGAATTTCAAATGCGTGACAGAAATGAATGAAGGCTACATTAGTAGCTGCTAGAGCTACTTGATAATCGATAGGATCACGAGAAATTTAGCTAAGAAGTAATGTGGAATAACTCAACGTTTTCTTGTTGAACAAACGTGAGGTTGTTGGCAACAAGTCTTTTCTAGCACATTAGTGACTAACGAATCGCGGTCTCGACTTTTTCAGAACTTGGAAGAGTCAGATTAATACGCAGTACACTCAGTCAAGCACTTTCATGACTTTAGAAGATAAAATTTCAAACGTAAATTCTTATTCCCATAGTGAGCAGCTTCTTTCAAACACTCACTATCTTTGTTCTTTACAAGTCCTCCATTTATTACTGGATACCAGCCAGGGTCTCACATAAGGGGAAATATGCCTGGTTTAGGTCAAAAATCAACGCAAGGTATGGGGCGAGGTCACACGTGATCACAAGACACTCCCGTTTCGGTTCATTTTTGCATTTTTGGAGTTTCCGCGGAACACAGCACGACTTTTAGGCGCTGAAATTTGACATTGGTGTGCGGGGGTTATGAATTCTACTTCAAAATCCTTTCCGTTATGTCTTTCTGTCCTATGTGAGAGTAGTATTTGGACTAACTTTGGGTTCAGCGAAGAGGTGCTCTGTTATATGGGTGCAGAGTAGTCCACTCATTTTGCCAACGTATTCGTCCCGGCACCCTTAACTAGTGATCAGATACATCACGTTTTAACTCATGCAGTTCCCGTCTCTCCCGTTAAGGCAAATTATGTAATTATGCGTTTTGCATAGACGGTCTTGCAAACGGTTATGAACTAGCTGGCGTTTTAAAGTATTACGTGGTATTTCAACCACTGCTACCGACTTTTCTAAAGCGGTCCTTCTTTAGCAATTTCCTGTAGCTGTAATTATTTCGTTCGAAGTGAAGGGCGGGATGAACGGGAATTTCACTTAACTAGACGTATTCCCTGAAGAGCTACCGTTTCGTAGCCATTGGAAACGGCTGTTTATTGCACCAAGTCGAGAGATTTCTCTTTATGTTCTCGTGTCCTACAAATACACTGGCCGCTTTACCAAGCACGTTTTTGCAAGGGACCGTTTAGTAGGTGGAAGGAGAGAAGTCAGAGAATAAACAAGTATACTTTTACAGCTCGGACTTCGCTAGCATTTGGTGTTTTCAGTGAAGATTTTGTGTCTACCGACCTCTCAACAATCAAGGTTAGACCCACCACTAGCTGCATAGACGGCTCTACGAAGAAACTAGTTTAATTTGGGAATCTAAGGCCTATCCTATGAATATCCAAGTATCCCTTGATGTGTTCGTAGAGCGCCTCCTAACGTCGCGTACGGGAGAGAGCCCCTCCACGATGCGGCCTTTTACACAAACGTGACTTCGCTATGCAAACCATCTCGAAAGAACAGCAAATATCCATAGTTTTTTCGATTCATTACCTAATAGTTCTATTAGTTCCTCGACCATATTTGAGACTGATATTTTAATGTGAGAGAGGCATATAACGCTTTTATTCGAACGCTGTGCTGCAGGTCCCCACATGAAATACTCTGTGTAAGCCTCATAGAAAGCGGTGAACGTGCGAAAGAACTTTTTTTCAACACGATTGAAATTTTGTTTTGATATTCTTTCTGTTTTCTTTATGAAAGCGTTTGGCTGAGTAGATTGCAATCAGTTTCACCCTTCCAGGTTTTTTCAAGGCGAAGCTGCCGAAACGCTAACCAGTACTTCAACGTTTAAGTGTTGTTGTTAGCAAACATTGTCAGCTCGACAGGAAACTAGTGAATTATTTGATCACTGCCGAGTTTAATAGAAACCCTGTTTTCAGAAAGTGTAATGACTTTATACGCAAAACCGGTAGCTCTATGAACTTATATGAACTAAATCATAATCCGATCTAAGTGACAAAGGTGTAGGTCAAAAAATCGAATGAGTGATTTAGAAACTTGTGCGAGTTTTTTCACCATCTTGGATTTTTCTCATTCGTGCACTTTTTTAATGAGCTTTTCCTTCGTTTTTTTTTCGTTTGCCATCTAGGTGTTCTTTTATGCGGATACATAAAGGTCTGCCCGTTTCGCCAATATATTCGTCTGATGAAGTCGAATGCATGACGCATCCTCAAGGGGGTGATCTATGCTTCCTTGCTTCCGACAGTTTACCAAAGCTTGTAAATGGATGGATGTCGAACTGTGATATACAATGTAGAGATCAACACTTAATAGTTAGAGTTCTCTGAGCCCGAAGTACAGTTCCATATTTCCATCTGGTACCTGAGCCACGATTGAACCCCTCCAGCCGCAGATCTCAGCGGGCTGCACATTCCTAGTTTCCTGCCAACAGCAGTAAAAATAAATGAATTGATATCAAAAGTGCGGTGCCCTTCATGTTATTCGTCTGTGTTACGAGCTGGACGGCTCAAGAATTCGAAGGAAATAAATGGGCACCTTACACGTGGTTGCTTGAGAATGACTAATGATACTTTAAGTATTGCAAGCGGTAATTTTTTATAACTGCATTCAGTCTGCACAAAGGCTAATCTGGTACAAAGAAGTAACCCATTCAGTAGGAAGATCTAAGAGCTTAAAGTCCATTAACTGTTAACAAAAATGCGCTTGCCTAAATCAATGACAAGAGGATACAACATTGTTGCAAGGAAATGAGTTGTTTTGTATGAAGCGTTATTTACGTCAGGTGCTTCACTCGTTGGTTCCAATGCTCTTTCTTTGGATGGTCTTCATGAACTACACCATGAGAAGCTGCAAATTAGAGTGACAGAGCTTTAATGACACAATCTGGCTGAATAATCGTCGCTAATTTGATGAATAGAACAATATACAATAGATCACAACGTTCTAGTGTAGGAGGTTTTGTCAATAGAAAAAGTGGTTGAAATGCACTGAAAAAATGCCCTCTTCTGCTCTCACTTTTAATGGGAGTGTTAGTGAAGCGTGGGTTTTTTCGGAAATATGAGACTGCAGTGCTATGCTACTCCTAATTCTTACACTAAAGAGTAACCGATTTCATTGATCAGACGACGATTTTAGATCCTATGAAGGCGATTTCCCGTGTCGGCAGGACTTTTTGTGGCTATTTGCACAATCTACGGGAATTCATAAGTGAACACCAGATTTGGAATGAAAAACGTGGGAATATTATCGGAAAATCCACTGCCGAAATAGAATGCTTAGGAGCACTCTTGAGGGCGAAACGTATTATCAACTTATTCACTCTGTTATTCACTTTGATGTTATTCACTTGACGTCGTCCATGTATTAAAGGACGTGACTATAAAAACAACAAATGGAGCTCAACCTAATTCAAGCTTTCTTCGAATAAGCGCTGATTACCCGGCCTTAGACGTTTTACGTTTGATATTATTTTATAGTGATGGCTACGCGATAATGTTTCATAAGCTTGGAAGTAACACGAAAAAACCACGATACATTTCGGTCTAACAATTACAGTGTGACACAGTACTTACAAATCTGAATGCGGTAACAATGAGCCGAAATCTATCGCGTAGATCAGCGTGCAGATATTTCCTTGATAATCCCGACCTTCCACGATAATTGAAATTGGGAAAGAGCTCAACTTTTCCATCAAGGAAATATAGTTCAAGGTAAATCTAGGCAGGCTAGCTCAGCTGTCTTTGTTGAGATCAATGCTAACGCGGCAAGGCTTCTCACCCAAAGAGATCATAAGCTCTTTACTTAATGATGATAAGGGAATTGTCATAAGATTGTGAAGTCTCAAAACTTCAAAGAAGCGAAAATTTTGCGTAACTAGCAAAATTCCAAAGTGAGGGTAATGGTGAGGCCGTTACGATTTTTGAGGACGGATCACCCATGCATCTACTTCGTATTTATAAAAGGCATGTTATTTTATAAAATCAAAATTCAATAAACATATATCTGCGCTGCTGCCTGATACCGCAGCATTTTAGTTGAGATGACTATTAAAAATTGACTCCAGTGACCAAAGTCGCTGTGTTGTTGTCAGCTTAAACGGTTGGGTTGCATATGTCTCATGTGCTTCGATTCATTACACACCACATTTTACCCCCAGAATATAATCAACAGAGCGTGAAATCATCTACTTCATATTGCTCACTCACTCAGTCTACAGAGCAATCACCCAAATTGCATTTGTTTTCCCCTTCCTTTATCTCTGTTTTGTTATTATTTTTGCTCCTTTCTTTTCAATTTTCACAATCACCAGCAACAATGTTTGCAGCAGAAAAATATATTTCACCTAGAGATCGAAGCTTTCAACCAGGAGCTTTCCAACAGTACAAGTATTTTCATTAGCAAGACTCCAGCGGTAGATAATTTCTTTGATTATAAGGCTAACACAAAGTAAGCGTCAAAAATAAAAGAATACAGCTCTCGGCGTTGATCAGTCTCTGAGTGATGCGCCATGCATTCGACTTCATTATGTATTAAGCACACGTAGAACCGATCCACGCGCCCATGGCCCACTAAACCTTCCATCCCTCTAGGGTCGGCAAATTGGTACTAGACTTGTCTTGGAGGATAGTAGCACTGGTTTGACACATCGGTAGGGCACCGCGAGTCATTGTAAAAGGCAGATATGCATGAAATCACATCCAACGATGCTTAATGAAGTCGAATGCATGGCGTATCCCTCAGGAATTGTTCAACGCCGAGAGCTTTATCCTTTATCCTTTTTATCTAATCTGCTGACGTAAGCGAAATAGTTAAATAACTAGAGCATTAGCTTCTTCCTTATTTCATGAAGCAATTCGGGAAAGAATGAATCATAGCTTATTGGTAGCTTTGTTGATGTGGTGGACAGGAATGCTCTAGCCAGTAGTGTTGCGCATTAGTGGTGGTGCAACTGACTTTTCCTTGTCGTCACATGCTTTACATACTGCTGTTTATAGTATGAATTAATCTTTAGTCCCGTGGAAGGACCGCTAATGTAGTTGCAGCGATTTTATTCATCATGAGCTCTGTGTTCGTCCAGCCCACACGCGGGCCCAGCAAGTGTCCCGGCCTACCGGGATCGAGATGTTGGCTGTAAACTTGCCTGGGCAAAGTCCGCTCTCTACAATAAAAGCGTAATCGCTACAGCTCGCATGTCTAGTAATGAGAATCGAGTTACCGAACATTTGGTGACATTCAAAAGGAAGACGACAATCTTCAAGCAGCAACCGAAGCCATAGACGAGAAAGTTCGAAGGGTTGTGGATTTCAGGAATCGAGTCGAATGCAAGAAATGACGGGATCCACACAGCAGATATTAAGGCGACTGATTTGAAAAAAAATCTGTGCTTGCTTCGGAGAATGCCGTAATTAGCTTAGACCACTGCCAAGAATAAGAAATAGGCGATGTATAATATATGAACGTTTGAGAGAATGCAGTGTTAGGATTCATCTAAGGTTCAGCTGTCCACCATTTACCACAGCTACTACCGCTTTCGAGAGTTGATTTTTACAAGCTTTTGATAGACTGCCGTTGTATTGTAGTTTTTGAGCGTTTCAAACATGCTCTCAGTGAACAAAACTAGGATTTTTTTATACTGAATAAGCGAAGTTCTCAGCTTTGCTTCTTCTGACGCAGCACGAAGCACTTTCAAGTACGAGGTTCTGTTCGTTAAGCATCTCTGGTTATTTATGGATCACCATGTAAATAAATCTATTCGAGCGAGCAATTCCATCGCATATTTTACTGACTGTCTCCTTCGTTGTCATGTTATCTCTTTTCTATATTAACATTTTTAACAAGTTATCGACGATTAGAAAAGTTGTCCTTTTACTATTTCCTTAATATCACCTGCATGACATTCATCGTCTGTAGTGTTGTAAACTACGGGCTGACTCAAGGAACACTATTGACACTTGCGTTTCTCCCACTGTCACATCACAACGAAAATCTTTCTTCCTTTGCAATTTCTTTGCTATACTTATCACTTTTTCACTACTTTTTTTGAAAAAAGATGCTCACAGAGAGTCCCTTGTGCACTGTGCTGTTGAAAGCCAGGTGTACTTGAAAGCAGTTTGTCGATTTCGTTCGGAGTAGTGACCAAGTCTCTTCTTCCCCTTAATCATCTCTATCCTTCTCTTCTAATTAATTAATTTCAGGCTTTCTAGTTAAGAGATGGGCATGATTTAATGAAATAAAGGTGAAATAAACTGTAATCTGCATGCAAGGATGGTGTGCCTCTCTCACATTCCAGAAATCCGTGTTTTCGTTTTTTCACAAACTTACCTGATTATGGTGACTCCTTAAGGTATTTTCTGGTTAAGAAATCACGATGATCAACAACTAATTTCGATTTCTTGTTGTTAAACTGAAGAAGAAACACTTTACTAATCATTCTGATCGTTTTCGTTTAAAACCATTGCAACTTCTAAGCTGATTTCGTGCTAAATGTTTAATAACTGGGAAGGTCATGTCCATTTATCAACGGAAAGGTGTTAAAAGTTTACATCCCTACAAGGTTCATTTGTCAAATCCATGAATTATTGGAGGGCTGATTGTTGGATATTTTCTTTTTCAGCTGAATTCAATCCTAAAATTGAGCTTTTTTATATTTTGGAATCTCAATCTTTATCTCAAGTCGTTTCCCATGCTTTCGCTTGTGAGGCAAATGAGTTTTTTCATATGATTCTATTACGCCCATATATGATGTATGCCTCTTGGTTATGCTTATAAGTAGTTATAACCGTCTGATCTTTCTTCAGCATATATTTTACATTTAACTTTTCAAGGAGGATTGTTTTAGATATCATGAACCACCGTTTACTGCAGACGGCTCATTTTCCTACGTCATTGATCATACAAGCTTCCATGGTGTCCGCCTTTTCGATTCATAGATTTAGTGAGGGGTGATCCGATCCAGTAGGGATTGTCTTAGTCGTTCTAGAAGAAAAACTGTCGTGCAGATGTGAACCTTCTTCCGGTGTATCAGAACGAGGGTCTGATCGCCTGCATATATAAAGATAAGCATAAAGTTCTCTGCGTTAATCAATCCCTGAGGATTGCGCTATGCATTGGACTTCATCAAGTATCGTTTGGTGTTGATTGAATGCATATCTGCCCTTCACAATGACTCGCGGTGGCCTACCGATGCATCGAGCCAGTGCTGCTTTCAGTGATCCTTTCAGACAATCCTAGTACCAATTTGCCTACCCCAGAGCGACAGAAGGCTTGGTGGGCCATGGGTGCAGGATCGATTCCACGTGTGTGTTGCAAGACACCTTCGACCACTGCGCCACATATTCAGACATGTAAGGTGTGAAGAGCCGAGCCAGTGTGCTTACGAGGACTGGCGGAAGATTCTTCAGATGTTCTGATCTTAACCTGTCCGGACCTGGTGCTTATCGTTTTTTCACCGACGAAATGACATGTCGAATTTCGGAAGGGAGAACCGGTGGAACAACATATCCATCCCCTGGGGTCAGGGGAATGAGGCCCGTTTTTTTTACTGTGTTTAGCATATTTAATACCCACGTATAGCTTGCTGGGCTCTGAACGTGGGGCTGGTTATACTTCCGGGTAGCTTGCCAGGCTCTCCCAGAGTGGACATGGAGCTTATTTGTTGGAGGCGACTCCTAACCGCCTCCCATATACTTCCCTGTCACTTGATTGCAGGCTTTTGGCCGAATTGACTCGTAGAATACAATCCGCATAAAGCGAGAACGCACCCACACACGCATGCATGAATACGCCTAGCAAATACAGAAAGTATGTGCCAAATCGGCGCAGCAGAAAGAGAGAGTCCATGCCCTGGATCCACCTGCATCTCAGGGAAACAAAGGCCGCTTTTGGTCAGCGATTAACCCCCTATCCGCCACCTGGGGACGCGCCACGTAGCCTCGCCGTAGCGACTAACCGGCTCGAGATCCCTCATATGAGGGAGATCCGTGATTCAAAATAATAAACTTCAAAAACCAAACTAGGTAATTCATACTCCTTTCCTTTTGGATTCAATCAAAAATAACGCCTAAGGACTTTCAAATTTTTCTGCAGATTAACACAACTTCATAAAATAACACACATACAACACAATCGTAGCTGACGTTTCGGCAGAATAGCCTTCTTCAGAGCCTGGAAGGGTACACTAATACGCAACTTACTAGGTCAAACACTTCAACAGCACAAACAGAAAGATGAAAACCTGAGCGATAATTACAAAATCTACGGCTTCACCTGTCTTCCACTGAGGAAGAACAGCCACTCAGAGTCGCATAGGGCTGACGACTGCAGCACTCTCATCAACGATTGATATGAAGGTAAGGGGCGAGATCACGCGTGATCTCCGGGCATTCCTCCCTGGTATTCATTGTAGGATTTTTGGCATTTATCCAAAAAGCTTCAAGGAGTTTGCGCGTTGGTGTTTTAGTATCCCGTGCGAGGATAGCGACTTTTATATCAAAATCGTCTCCGCTATGTTTTTGTATCCTATGCGTCCCTAGTGTCCTGCCTCGTCTTGCTTTTCGTTTGCCATCTAGGTGTTCTTTTATGCGGATACATAAAGGTCTGCCCGTTTCGCCAATATATTCGTCTCCACAAGTACCACAAGAGATCAGATATATCGTGCCTGAACTCATGCAGTCACCGTTCCTACCATTAGGGCAAATTACGCCATTTTGTGTTTGACATAGACGGTCATACAAGCAGTTACCAACTAACTGGCGACGAAGAATATTCGGTGGTATTTCAATTATCGCTACCGATTCCTCTAGATCTGCCCTTCTTAAGCATCGCTTCATCGCTGCGCTTATTTCATCGATAATGAAGGGCAAGATAAACGGGACTTTGTTTTGGCCAAACCGTTCTTTTGGAGCGTCGATCTCCCTCGAAACTTATCTCGTGGGGTTACAATTTCGTAGCCATTGGAGATGGCTATTTGCCGAGCCAAGTCGCGCGAGTAAGTTGCGTATTAGTGTACCCTTCCAGGCTCTGAAGAAGGCGATTCTGCCGAAACGTCCGCTACGATTGTATTGCATGTGTGTTATTGTGTGGGAGTAAACGTATGTTGTTTAACAACCTCACGATTGCTGAAAGAGAAAACGACAAATTTATAATTCAATGCCGAGGTTAATAGAAAGTCAGTCGTGGGTACTATAACACAACTCCGTCGATTTTCGCTGATCTTTGGTGCCAGCTGATTTCTCGAGTTTACATTTTCTCGAGTTTCACTCTATGTTGATACGCAAACATTTGCGATCCCTGTAAATCGGTTTTATTATTTATACTATCAAAAAGCACTCAATAGGGTTATGTGTTTCCCATTGTAGACCTATTTATTAGTTGCACATTATATTTAAATCTTTGCAATAATCGGTTACATCCAAACGCAATGGCTAGTGTATTGGAATGACCAGAGGCTCCCTACAACACACAGGTAAAATCAATCCCAGCGCCCATGGCCCACCAAGCCTTCCATCTTTCCGGGGTCGGCGAATTGGTACCAGACTTGTCTAGGAGGATAGCAGCACTGGCTCAATACATCGGTAGGCCACCGCAAGTTACAGTAAAGGCCAGCAGGTATGCATTCAGTCACCTCCAAACAATGCTTGATGAAGTCGAATGCACGGCGCATCCCTAGAGGGATTGATCAACACCGAGAGCTTTATCCTTTATCCTTATCCAAACACAAAAAGCTTAAGACTTTCATGCTAAAATGAGAAAAATTGCTAAAATACAAAAATTTTCAATATACAACCCCATTTAGTCGATTAACCACATTCTGTTCACAAACACGAATTTCATCCTAATGTTTGCGTGTCATTTTTTCATGTCATCTGCTATCCAATTGCCTTCTTCTATGGCTTTTTCTTTCTTTTTAGATCCTTTAATCTATTTTATACCAGAAATATTGTTTAATACGGACAGTAATGAATGCTTTGTTTTTATAACGGAATTTCGCTCGTTCCTCGTTCGAGAAAGTCATTACTGTAACGAAAGCCATGAAAATGTCTGTGTCAGAAGAGCAAAGAGCTAATTAGTTCTTAATACTTCTTCGTTCTTGTTTGTTACCTATTTGGCTTCTCATTTTCGCGCCAGAATATATTAAAGCTTAGGTCAAAGACAGCCTTCGAAGGACGGTGAAATACTGGAGATTTCGTTTTAAAAAAAATGAAAGTTTACAGTATTTTAAGAAGGAAGAAAAGTAGACACGGTAGGAAGAAGTCGATGACACACGCATTATATTATATTTTAAGTCTTCCATAACAGATAGGATGTTCGAAAATGTTGGGAGACCTACCACAATCTCTGTTCGTTCCATTTTGTGTACGCATTATAACATAGTTTCTGATTTCTACGCAATATTATTTACAAACTTTTTCCGTTCAGCTACGAGTGAAACTGATTATTGTTCGACGTCTATCATTCTTGTAGATGATCTCACTACAGAATTCTAGAAATCGCTCTGAAGCTCCACCTTTTTCTGCTCTCCTACACCTTTTATATGGCTCGGTTGTCAATCATACGCATTTCGTGTCCGGCCCACCTTATCTTCGACTCTTTGGCGTATAGAACGGCATCTTTGATTTTCGATCACTGATGTAGGCCGGAGATTCGGATCCTATCCCTCACTTGTGTGAAACGGGATACTCCTAGCATCGCCCTTTCGACTGCGCGATCGATAACGCTGAGTGATCTTTCATCCTGCTTGCGTAGCGACCAGGTTTCTGATGCATACGTTAGGACAGGAAGAACCGTTGAATCGAAAAGGTGGGCACGGAGTCGTGTGTTCTTTGCTCTCTTCACTACATTCTCGATGCTCTTGAAAGCTCCCCAAGCCGCTCGTTTCGTTCTGCTCAGCTCTGGAGCTAAGTTGTTCATCATATTGATTCCCGACCTAGATAGACATAACTGGAGCACTCGGAGATATTCGTTCCACTGAGCGTGAATGGGGCAAACGAAACCAAAATCTGTTTCATGAACATCGTTTTTTTTTTAGATTTAGTCGAAGACCAATCTTTCCACACGCTTTATCAAAGTCCGCAAGCCTTCGTTCCGCTTGGCTAATTTCTGGTGTTATAAGAACGATGGGGCGCGTGTGGCGCAGTGGTTGGAGGCGCCACTGCGGCGCGTACGTGAAAATGCGCCCATGGCCCACCAAGCCTTCCATCCCTCCGGGGTCGGCAAATTGGTACCAGACTTGTCTGGGAGGATAGCAGCACTGGCTCGATACATCGGCCGGCCACCGCGAGTCATTGTAAAGGCCAGATATGCATTCAATCACCTCCAACGATGCTTAATGAAGTCGAATGCATGGCGCATCCCTCAGGGATTGATCAACGCCGAGAGCTTTAGAGCTTTTTATAAGAACGATATCATCAGCAAAGCGAAGGTGATGTATCTGCCGACCGTCGATTTTCACTACCGTAAAATTAATAAGCGCGTAAAATTCTAGGGGCATTCTTGATTAATTCCAAGAATCCGAAAATGAACCGCAGGGAGGAATGCCTCATTATCACGCGTGATATTGGGCAGTATATAAGGCTGCTATTTTGATGGGACAGGCACATTACGTTTCCATGTGAACACTGCGCGGTTGGTCTCCACATAACATATTAAGTGGAAGGCTCATAGAAAGCGGTGAGTATGCAAAGACTCTGTGTTCAATGTGATTGAAATTTTGGTTTAGCATTTTCTCTGTTTGGTTATGGAGGTGTTTGGCCATTTAGATTGCAGTCAACGTGACCTTTCCAGGCTCTGAAGAAGGCGAAATCCGCCGAAACGTCAGCTTGTACCTAAATAAAGAAATAAAATATTACCTCGTGTTTGCTAAACAGAAGTAAAAAGAATTATTCCATCAATGCCGAGGTTAATAGAAAGTCGGACGTAGGAGTTACTAACTTGTGTTTGGATAAGTAAGTATAAGGCGGGATACGTTGGTTTATCTATTTTATAGTGAGAAATAACAGATGGTTTTAGGTCTGCTGTTTTTGCCACTTCGACCCATTGTCTGTTAAGTTTTCGGTATTGCCTTTTGTATTCCTTTTCACATGATGAGCGATAAAGGGTAACATCACCAAGGTGTTCCTCTGTTATCCTAACATGTAACTGCTGAGGAATCCTATGCGCGCCTAGTGGAGTAGTTCGTTCAAGTTTACATTTAACGATTAGACGTTCTTTTATATGGAGCAGAGTGGTCTATCCATTCTACCGTTAGAACATGTGGTGCAATTTTGCGTTGTGCATAGAAGGACATAAAGGCGGCTACGATTTAGTTGGCGTCTGAGTGTTCGGTAATACGTACAAATTAGATGCTTAGCAATGGGATAGTGACTGAACACCTACTACCTTTGTTATTTGTGTTTATGTCTAAGGTGGAAGGACAATAAATCCATGTCCGGCCATAGGC